>JAAKBF010000285.1:0-72597 GCA_012656075.1 Phytophthora hibernalis | reverse complement strand
ACACAGTGTGCAGACGCGGTTGACCTGGCGTTGGGCGGGAGGGGCCCGCAGGCCCAGCCGGTGATCGAAACTGGACCTCTCGCACCCAAAGCGAGAATCATACCACTAGACCACTAGGCCGCTAACCTAGCCTCAACACAAACACATGTCGCGCTTAATGCCAAAAACACACGCGCACACACTCTCGCGCACTCTACACCATTGCAGCGCAACCACCACCCCGCACCGAGCTCACCCGTCGCAGTGCGCAGCTACAACTCGTCCTACAGCCGTCGTTATCGACGATCCAGTAATATCAAGTTATAGAGGTGGGACGCATCGCCAGCCAAGCAACATACAGGGATTCAGGACACTGCCAGGCCCCGCGCTCTGCTGCGAAGTCTCATGTCGCGCAACGGATCGCGCAAGACGCTTGGCCATCCACAGCCGCAGCGCTAAGAGCATGGAGCACAGAGATAATGCACAACGAAAAGAGCAGAAGTTGTGAGCATACTGCTGTCAGCCAATCCCGGATCAGACAGCATGGGAATGGCAGCAAAGACCCCTGCTGCGACGACCCAGTGGACGATGGTATGCTTCGATGGAAACAAGCCCAGCCGGAGTGCCGCCTCGCCCACACAGTGTGCAGACGCGGTTGACCTGGCGTTGGGCGGAGGGGGCCGCAGGCCCAGCCGGTGATCGAAACGGGACCTCTCGCACCCAAAGCGAGAATCATACCACTAGACCACTAGGCCGCTAACCTAGCCTCAACACAAACACATGTCGCGCTTAATGCCAAAAACACGCGCACACACCTCTCGCGCACTCTACACCATTGCAGCGCAACCACCACCCGCACCGAGCTCACCCGTCGCAGTGCGCAGCTACAACTCGTCCTACAGCCGTCGTTATCGACGATCCAGTAATATCAAGTTATAGAGGTGGGACGCATCGCCAGCCAAGCAACCTACAGGGCGATTCAGGACCCCGCGCTCTGCTACGAAGTCTCATGTGTCGCGCAACGGATCGCGCAAGACGCTTGGCCATCCACAGCCGCAGCGCTAAGAGCATGGAGCACAGAGATAATGCACAACGAAGAGAGCAGAAGCCGTGAGCATACTGCTGTCAGCCAATCCCGGATCAGACAGCATGGGAATGGCAGCAAAGACCCCGCTGCGACGACCCAGTGGACGATGGTATGCGCCGATGGAAACAAGCCCAGCCGGAGTGCGCCGCCTCGCCCACACAGTGTGCAGACGCGGTTGACCTGGCGTTGGGCGGAGGGGGCCCGCAGGCCCAGCCGGTGATCGAAACCGGGACCTCTCGCACCCAAAGCGAGAATCATACCACTAGACCACTAGGCCGCTAACCTAGCCTCAACACAAACACATGTCGCGCTTAATGCCAAAAACACACGCGCACACACCTCTCGCGCACTCTACACCATTGCAGCGCAACCACCACCCCGCACCGAGCTCACCCGTCGCAGTGCGCAGCTACAACTCGTCCTACAGCCGTCGTTATCGACGATCCAGTAATATCAAGTTATAGAGGTGGGACGCATCGCCAGCCAAGCAACCTACAGGGCGATTCAGGACCCCGCGCTCTGCTGCGAAGTCTCATGTGTCGCGCAACGGATCGCGCAAGACGCTTGGCCATCCACAGCCGCAGCGCTAAGAGCATGGAGCACAGAGATAATGCACAACGAAGAGAGCAGAAGCCGTGAGCATACTGCTGTCAGCCAATCCCGGATCAGACAGCATGGGAATGGCAGCAAAAGACCCCTGCTGCGACGACCCAGTGGACGATGGTATGCGCCGATGGAAACAAGCCCAGCCGGAGTGCGCCGCCTCGCCCACACAGTGTGCAGACGCGGTTGACCTGGCGTTGGGCGGAGGGGGCCCGCAGGCACAGCCGGTGATCGAAACCGGGACCTCTCGCACCCAAAGCGAGAATCATACCACTAGACCACTAGGCCGCTAACCTAGCCTCAACACAAACACATGTCGCGCATAATGCCAAAAACACACGCGCACACACCTCTCGCGCACTCTACACCATTGCAGCGCAACCACCACCCCGCACCGAGCTCACCCGTCGCAGTGCGCAGCTACAACTCGTCCTACAGCCGTCGTTATCGACGATCCAGTAATATCAAGTTATAGAGGTGGGACGCATCGCCAGCCAAGCAACCTACAGGGATTCAGGACACTGCCAGGCCCCGCGCTCTGCTGCGAAGTCTCATGTGTCGCGCAACGGATCGCGCAAGACGCTTGGCCATCCACAGCCGCAGCGCTAAGAGCATGGAGCACAGAGATAATGCACAACGAAGAGAGCAGAAGCCGTGAGCATACTGCTGTCAGCCAATCCCGGATCAGACAGCATGGGAATGGCAGCAAAAGACCCCTGCTGCGACGACCCAGTGGACGATGGTATGCGCCGATGGAAACAAGCCCAGCCGGAGTGCGCCGCCTCGCCCACACAGTGTGCAGACGCGGTTGACCTGGCGTTGGGCGGAGGGGGCCCGCAGGCACAGCCGGTGATCGAAACCGGGACCTCTCGCACCCAAAGCGAGAATCATACCACTAGACCACTAGGCCGCTAACCTAGCCTCAACACAAACACATGTCGCGCATAATGCCAAAACACACGCGCACACACCTCTCGCGCACTCTACACCATTGCAGCGCAACCACCACCCCGCACCGAGCTCACCCGTCGCAGTGCGCAGCTACAACTCGTCCTACAGCCGTCGTTATCGACGATCCAGTAATATCAAGTTATAGAGGTGGGACGCATCGCCAGCCAAGCAACCTACAGGGCGATTCAGGACACTGCCAGGCCCCGCGCTCTGCTGCGAAGTCTCATGTGTCGCGCAACGGATCGCGCAAGACGCTTGGCCATCCACAGCCGCAGCGCTAAGAGCATGGAGCACAGAGATAATGCACAACGAAGAGAGCAGAAGCCGTGAGCATACTGCTGTCAGCCAATCCCGGATCAGACAGCATGGGAATGGCAGCAAAAGACCCCTGCTGCGACGACCCAGTGGACGATGGTATGCGCCGATGGAAACAAGCCCAGCCGGGTGCGCCGCCTCGCCCACACAGTGTGCAGACGCGGTTGACCTGGCGTTGGGCGGAGGGGGCCCGCAGGCACAGCCGGTGATCGAAACCGGGACCTCTCGCACCCAAAGCGAGAATCATACCACTAGACCACTAGGCCGCTAACCTAGCCTCAACACAAACACATGTCGCGCTTAATGCCAAAACACACGCGCACACCTCTCGCGCACTCTACACCATTGCAGCGCAACCACCACCCCGCACCGAGCTCACCCGTCGCAGTGCGCAGCTACAACTCGTCCTACAGCCGTCGTTATCGACGATCCAGTAATATCAAGTTATAGAGGTGGGACGCATCGCCAGCCAAGCAACCTACAGGGCGATTCAGGACACTGCCAGGCCCCGCGCTCTGCTGCGAAGTCTCATGTGTCGCGCAACGGATCGCGCAAGACGCTTGGCCATCCACAGCCGCAGCGCTAAGAGCATGGAGCACAGAGATAATGCACAACGAAGAGAGCAGAAGCCGTGAGCATACTGCTGTCAGCCAATCCCGGATCAGACAGCATGGGAATGGCAGCAAAAGACCCCTGCTGCGACGACCCAGTGGACGATGGTATGCGCCGATGGAAACAAGCCCAGCCGGAGTGCGCCGCCTCGCCCACACAGTGTGCAGACGCGGTTGACCTGGCGTTGGGCGGAGGGGGCCCGCAGGCACAGCCGGTGATCGAAACCGGGACCTCTCGCACCCAAAGCGAGAATCATACCACTAGACCACTAGGCCGCTAACCTAGCCTCAACACAAACACATGTCGCGCATAATGCCAAAACACACGCGCACACACCTCTCGCGCACTCTACACCATTGCAGCGCAACCACCACCCCGCACCGAGCTCACCCGTCGCAGTGCGCAGCTACAACTCGTCCTACAGCCGTCGTTATCGACGATCCAGTAATATCAAGTTATAGAGGTGGGACGCATCGCCAGCCAAGCAACCTACAGGGCGATTCAGGACACTGCCAGGCCCCGCGCTCTGCTGCGAAGTCTCATGTGTCGCGCAACGGATCGCGCAAGACGCTTGGCCATCCACAGCCGCAGCGCTAAGAGCATGGAGCACAGAGATAATGCACAACGAAGAGAGCAGAAGCCGTGAGCATACTGCTGTCAGCCAATCCCGGATCAGACAGCATGGGAATGGCAGCAAAAGACCCCTGCTGCGACGACCCAGTGGACGATGGTATGCGCCGATGGAAACAAGCCCAGCCGGAGTGCGCCGCCTCGCCCACACAGTGTGCAGACGCGGTTGACCTGGCGTTGGGCGGAGGGGGCCCGCAGGCACAGCCGGTGATCGAAACCGGGACCTCTCGCACCCAAAGCGAGAATCATACCACTAGACCACTAGGCCGCTAACCTAGCCTCAACACAAACACATGTCGCGCATAATGCCAAAACACACGCGCACACACCTCTCGCGCACTCTACACCATTGCAGCGCAACCACCACCCCGCACCGAGCTCACCCGTCGCAGTGCGCAGCTACAACTCGTCCTACAGCCGTCGTTATCGACGATCCAGTAATATCAAGTTATAGAGGTGGGACGCATCGCCAGCCAAGCAACCTACAGGGCGATTCAGGACACTGCCAGGCCCCGCGCTCTGCTGCGAAGTCTCATGTGTCGCGCAACGGATCGCGCAAGACGCTTGGCCATCCACAGCCGCAGCGCTAAGAGCATGGAGCACAGAGATAATGCACAACGAAGAGAGCAGAAGCCGTGAGCATACTGCTGTCAGCCAATCCCGGATCAGACAGCATGGGAATGGCAGCAAAAGACCCCTGCTGCGACGACCCAGTGGACGATGGTATGCGCCGATGGAAACAAGCCCAGCCGGAGTGCGCCGCCTCGCCCACACAGTGTGCAGACGCGGTTGACCTGGCGTTGGGCGGAGGGGCCCGCGGCAAACACGGGCCCAGCCGGTGATCGAAACCGGGACCTCTCGCACCCAAAGCGAGAATCATACCACTAGACCACTAGGCCGCTAACCTAGCCTCAACACAAACACATGTCGCGCATAATGCCAAAACACACGCGCACACACCTCTCGCGCACTCTACACCATTGCAGCGCAACCACCACCCCGCACCGAGCTCACCCGTCGCAGTGCGCAGCTACAACTCGTCCTACAGCCGTCGTTATCGACGATCCAGTAATATCAAGTTATAGAGGTGGGACGCATCGCCAGCCAAGCAACCTACAGGGCGATTCAGGACACTGCCAGGCCCCGCGCTCTGCTGCGAAGTCTCATGTGTCGCGCAACGGATCGCGCAAGACGCTTGGCCATCCACAGCCGCAGCGCTAAGAGCATGGAGCACAGAGATAATGCACAACGAAAAGAGCAGAAGCCGTGAGCATACTGCTGTCAGCCAATCCCGGATCAGACAGCATGGGAATGGCAGCAAAAGACCCCTGCTGCGACGACCCAGTGGACGATGGTATGCGCCGATGGAAACAAGCCCAGCCGGAGTGCGCCGCCTCGCCCACACAGTGTGCAGACGCGGTTGACCTGGCGTTGGGCGGAGGGGGCCCGCAGGCCCAGCCGGTGATCGAAACCGGGACCTCTCGCACCCAAAGCGAGAATCATACCACTAGACCACTAGGCCGCTAACCTAGCCTCAACACAAACACATGTCGCGCATAATGCCAAAAACACACGCGCACACACCTCTCGCGCACTCTACACCATTGCAGCGCAACCACCACCCCGCACCGAGCTCACCCGTCGCAGTGCGCAGCTACAACTCGTCCTACAGCCGTCGTTATCGACGATCCAGTAATATCAAGTTATAGAGGTGGGACGCATCGCCAGCCAAGCAACCTACAGGGCGATTCAGGACACTGCCAGGCCCCGCGCTCTGCTGCGAAGTCTCATGTGTCGCGCAACGGATCGCGCAAGACGCTTGGCCATCCACAGCCGCAGCGCTAAGAGCATGGAGCACAGAGATAATGCACAACGAAAAGAGCAGAAGCCGTGAGCATACTGCTGTCAGCCAATCCCGGATCAGACAGCATGGGAATGGCAGCAAAAGACCCCTGCTGCGACGACCCAGTGGACGATGGTATGCGCCGATGGAAACAAGCCCAGCCGGAGTGCGCCGCCTCGCCCACACAGTGTGCAGACGCGGTTGACCTGGCGTTGGGCGGAGGGGCCCGCGGCAAACACGGGCCCAGCCGGTGATCGAAACCGGGACCTCTCGCACCCAAAGCGAGAATCATACCACTAGACCACTAGGCCGCTAACCTAGCCTCAACACAAACACATGTCGCGCATAATGCCAAAAACACACGCGCACACACCTCTCGCGCACTCTACACCATTGCAGCGCAACCACCACCCCGCACCGAGCTCACCCGTCGCAGTGCGCAGCTACAACTCGTCCTACAGCCGTCGTTATCGACGATCCAGTAATATCAAGTTATAGAGGTGGGACGCATCGCCAGCCAAGCAACCTACAGGGCGATTCAGGACACTGCCAGGCCCCGCGCTCTGCTGCGAAGTCTCATGTGTCGCGCAACGGATCGCGCAAGACGCTTGGCCATCCACAGCCGCAGCGCTAAGAGCATGGAGCACAGAGATAATGCACAACGAAAGAGCAGAAGCCGTGAGCATACTGCTGTCAGCCAATCCCGGATCAGACAGCATGGGAATGGCAGCAAAAGACCCCTGCTGCGACGACCCAGTGGACGATGGTATGCGCCGATGGAAACAAGCCCAGCCGGAGTGCGCCGCCTCGCCCACACAGTGTGCAGACGCGGTTGACCTGGCGTTGGGCGGAGGGGGCCCGCAGGCACAGCCGGTGATCGAAACCGGGACCTCTCGCACCCAAAGCGAGAATCATACCACTAGACCACTAGGCCGCTAACCTAGCCTCAACACAAACACATGTCGCGCATAATGCCAAAAACACACGCGCACACACCTCTCGCGCACTCTACACCATTGCAGCGCAACCACCACCCCGCACCGAGCTCACCCGTCGCAGTGCGCAGCTACAACTCGTCCTACAGCCGTCGTTATCGACGATCCAGTAATATCAAGTTATAGAGGTGGGACGCATCGCCAGCCAAGCAACCTACAGGGCGATTCAGGACACTGCCAGGCCCCGCGCTCTGCTGCGAAGTCTCATGTGTCGCGCAACGGATCGCGCAAGACGCTTGGCCATCCACAGCCGCAGCGCTAAGAGCATGGAGCACAGAGATAATGCACAACGAAAAGAGCAGAAGCCGTGAGCATACTGCTGTCAGCCAATCCCGGATCAGACAGCATGGGAATGGCAGCAAAAGACCCCTGCTGCGACGACCCAGTGGACGATGGTATGCGCCGATGGAAACAAGCCCAGCCGGAGTGCGCCGCCTCGCCCACACAGTGTGCAGACGCGGTTGACCTGGCGTTGGGCGGAGGGGCCCGCAGGCACAGCCGGTGATCGAAACCGGGACCTCTCGCACCCAAAGCGAGAATCATACCACTAGACCACTAGGCCGCTAACCTAGCCTCAACACAAACACATGTCGCGCATAATGCCAAAAACACACGCGCACACACCTCTCGCGCACTCTACACCATTGCAGCGCAACCACCACCCCGCACCGAGCTCACCCGTCGCAGTGCGCAGCTACAACTCGTCCTACAGCCGTCGTTATCGACGATCCAGTAATATCAAGTTATAGAGGTGGGACGCATCGCCAGCCAAGCAACCTACAGGGCGATTCAGGACACTGCCAGGCCCCGCGCTCTGCTGCGAAGTCTCATGTGTCGCGCAACGGATCGCGCAAGACGCTTGGCCATCCACAGCCGCAGCGCTAAGAGCATGGAGCACAGAGATAATGCACAACGAAAAGAGCAGAAGCCGTGAGCATACTGCTGTCAGCCAATCCCGGATCAGACAGCATGGGAATGGCAGCAAAAGACCCCTGCTGCGACGACCCAGTGGACGATGGTATGCGCCGATGGAAACAAGCCCAGCCGGAGTGCGCCGCCTCGCCCACACAGTGTGCAGACGCGGTTGACCTGGCGTTGGGCGGAGGGGGCCCGCAGGCACAGCCGGTGATCGAAACCGGGACCTCTCGCACCCAAAGCGAGAATCATACCACTAGACCACTAGGCCGCTAACCTAGCCTCAACACAAACACATGTCGCGCATAATGCCAAAAACACACGCGCACACACCTCTCGCGCACTCTACACCATTGCAGCGCAACCACCACCCCGCACCGAGCTCACCCGTCGCAGTGCGCAGCTACAACTCGTCCTACAGCCGTCGTTATCGACGATCCAGTAATATCAAGTTATAGAGGTGGGACGCATCGCCAGCCAAGCAACCTACAGGGCGATTCAGGACACTGCCAGGCCCCGCGCTCTGCTGCGAAGTCTCATGTGTCGCGCAACGGATCGCGCAAGACGCTTGGCCATCCACAGCCGCAGCGCTAAGAGCATGGAGCACAGAGATAATGCACAACGAAAGAGCAGAAGCCGTGAGCATACTGCTGTCAGCCAATCCCGGATCAGACAGCATGGGAATGGCAGCAAAAGACCCCTGCTGCGACGACCCAGTGGACGATGGTATGCGCCGATGGAAACAAGCCCAGCCGGAGTGCGCCGCCTCGCCCACACAGTGTGCAGACGCGGTTGACCTGGCGTTGGGCGGAGGGGGCCCGCAGGCACAGCCGGTGATCGAAACCGGGACCTCTCGCACCCAAAGCGAGAATCATACCACTAGACCACTAGGCCGCTAACCTAGCCTCAACACAAACACATGTCGCGCATAATGCCAAAAACACACGCGCACACACCTCTCGCGCACTCTACACCATTGCAGCGCAACCACCACCCCGCACCGAGCTCACCCGTCGCAGTGCGCAGCTACAACTCGTCCTACAGCCGTCGTTATCGACGATCCAGTAATATCAAGTTATAGAGGTGGGACGCATCGCCAGCCAAGCAACCTACAGGGCGATTCAGGACACTGCCAGGCCCCGCGCTCTGCTGCGAAGTCTCATGTGTCGCGCAACGGATCGCGCAAGACGCTTGGCCATCCACAGCCGCAGCGCTAAGAGCATGGAGCACAGAGATAATGCACAACGAAAAGAGCAGAAGCCGTGAGCATACTGCTGTCAGCCAATCCCGGATCAGACAGCATGGGAATGGCAGCAAAAGACCCCTGCTGCGACGACCCAGTGGACGATGGTATGCGCCGATGGAAACAAGCCCAGCCGGAGTGCGCCGCCTCGCCCACACAGTGTGCAGACGCGGTTGACCTGGCGTTGGGCGGAGGGGGCCCGCAGGCACAGCCGGTGATCGAAACCGGGACCTCTCGCACCCAAAGCGAGAATCATACCACTAGACCACTAGGCCGCTAACCTAGCCTCAACACAAACACATGTCGCGCATAATGCCAAAAACACACGCGCACACACCTCTCGCGCACTCTACACCATTGCAGCGCAACCACCACCCCGCACCGAGCTCACCCGTCGCAGTGCGCAGCTACAACTCGTCCTACAGCCGTCGTTATCGACGATCCAGTAATATCAAGTTATAGAGGTGGGACGCATCGCCAGCCAAGCAACCTACAGGGCGATTCAGGACACTGCCAGGCCCCGCGCTCTGCTGCGAAGTCTCATGTGTCGCGCAACGGATCGCGCAAGACGCTTGGCCATCCACAGCCGCAGCGCTAAGAGCATGGAGCACAGAGATAATGCACAACGAAAAGAGCAGAAGCCGTGAGCATACTGCTGTCAGCCAATCCCGGATCAGACAGCATGGGAATGGCAGCAAAAGACCCCTGCTGCGACGACCCAGTGGACGATGGTATGCGCCGATGGAAACAAGCCCAGCCGGAGTGCGCCGCCTCGCCCACACAGTGTGCAGACGCGGTTGACCTGGCGTTGGGCGGAGGGGGCCCGCAGGCACAGCCGGTGATCGAAACCGGGACCTCTCGCACCCAAAGCGAGAATCATACCACTAGACCACTAGGCCGCTAACCTAGCCTCAACACAAACACATGTCGCGCATAATGCCAAAAACACACGCGCACACACCTCTCGCGCACTCTACACCATTGCAGCGCAACCACCACCCCGCACCGAGCTCACCCGTCGCAGTGCGCAGCTACAACTCGTCCTACAGCCGTCGTTATCGACGATCCAGTAATATCAAGTTATAGAGGTGGGACGCATCGCCAGCCAAGCAACCTACAGGGCGATTCAGGACACTGCCAGGCCCCGCGCTCTGCTGCGAAGTCTCATGTGTCGCGCAACGGATCGCGCAAGACGCTTGGCCATCCACAGCCGCAGCGCTAAGAGCATGGAGCACAGAGATAATGCACAACGAAAAGAGCAGAAGCCGTGAGCATACTGCTGTCAGCCAATCCCGGATCAGACAGCATGGGAATGGCAGCAAAAGACCCCTGCTGCGACGACCCAGTGGACGATGGTATGCGCCGATGGAAACAAGCCCAGCCGGAGTGCGCCGCCTCGCCCACACAGTGTGCAGACGCGGTTGACCTGGCGTTGGGCGGAGGGGGCCCGCAGGCACAGCCGGTGATCGAAACCGGGACCTCTCGCACCCAAAGCGAGAATCATACCACTAGACCACTAGGCCGCTAACCTAGCCTCAACACAAACACATGTCGCGCATAATGCCAAAAACACACGCGCACACACCTCTCGCGCACTCTACACCATTGCAGCGCAACCACCACCCCGCACCGAGCTCACCCGTCGCAGTGCGCAGCTACAACTCGTCCTACAGCCGTCGTTATCGACGATCCAGTAATATCAAGTTATAGAGGTGGGACGCATCGCCAGCCAAGCAACCTACAGGGCGATTCAGGACACTGCCAGGCCCCGCGCTCTGCTGCGAAGTCTCATGTGTCGCGCAACGGATCGCGCAAGACGCTTGGCCATCCACAGCCGCAGCGCTAAGAGCATGGAGCACAGAGATAATGCACAACGAAAAGAGCAGAAGCCGTGAGCATACTGCTGTCAGCCAATCCCGGATCAGACAGCATGGGAATGGCAGCAAAAGACCCCTGCTGCGACGACCCAGTGGACGATGGTATGCGCCGATGGAAACAAGCCCAGCCGGAGTGCGCCGCCTCGCCCACACAGTGTGCAGACGCGGTTGACCTGGCGTTGGGCGGAGGGGGCCCGCAGGCACAGCCGGTGATCGAAACCGGGACCTCTCGCACCCAAAGCGAGAATCATACCACTAGACCACTAGGCCGCTAACCTAGCCTCAACACAAACACATGTCGCGCATAATGCCAAAAACACACGCGCACACACCTCTCGCGCACTCTACACCATTGCAGCGCAACCACCACCCCGCACCGAGCTCACCCGTCGCAGTGCGCAGCTACAACTCGTCCTACAGCCGTCGTTATCGACGATCCAGTAATATCAAGTTATAGAGGTGGGACGCATCGCCAGCCAAGCAACCTACAGGGCGATTCAGGACACTGCCAGGCCCCGCGCTCTGCTGCGAAGTCTCATGTGTCGCGCAACGGATCGCGCAAGACGCTTGGCCATCCACAGCCGCAGCGCTAAGAGCATGGAGCACAGAGATAATGCACAACGAAAAGAGCAGAAGCCGTGAGCATACTGCTGTCAGCCAATCCCGGATCAGACAGCATGGGAATGGCAGCAAAAGACCCCTGCTGCGACGACCCAGTGGACGATGGTATGCGCCGATGGAAACAAGCCCAGCCGGAGTGCGCCGCCTCGCCCACACAGTGTGCAGACGCGGTTGACCTGGCGTTGGGCGGAGGGGGCCCGCAGGCACAGCCGGTGATCGAAACCGGGACCTCTCGCACCCAAAGCGAGAATCATACCACTAGACCACTAGGCCGCTAACCTAGCCTCAACACAAACACATGTCGCGCATAATGCCAAAAACACACGCGCACACACCTCTCGCGCACTCTACACCATTGCAGCGCAACCACCACCCCGCACCGAGCTCACCCGTCGCAGTGCGCAGCTACAACTCGTCCTACAGCCGTCGTTATCGACGATCCAGTAATATCAAGTTATAGAGGTGGGACGCATCGCCAGCCAAGCAACCTACAGGGCGATTCAGGACACTGCCAGGCCCCGCGCTCTGCTGCGAAGTCTCATGTGTCGCGCAACGGATCGCGCAAGACGCTTGGCCATCCACAGCCGCAGCGCTAAGAGCATGGAGCACAGAGATAATGCACAACGAAAAGAGCAGAAGCCGTGAGCATACTGCTGTCAGCCAATCCCGGATCAGACAGCATGGGAATGGCAGCAAAAGACCCCTGCTGCGACGACCCAGTGGACGATGGTATGCGCCGATGGAAACAAGCCCAGCCGGAGTGCGCCGCCTCGCCCACACAGTGTGCAGACGCGGTTGACCTGGCGTTGGGCGGAGGGGGCCCGCAGGCACAGCCGGTGATCGAAACCGGGACCTCTCGCACCCAAAGCGAGAATCATACCACTAGACCACTAGGCCGCTAACCTAGCCTCAACACAAACACATGTCGCGCATAATGCCAAAAACACACGCGCACACACCTCTCGCGCACTCTACACCATTGCAGCGCAACCACCACCCCGCACCGAGCTCACCCGTCGCAGTGCGCAGCTACAACTCGTCCTACAGCCGTCGTTATCGACGATCCAGTAATATCAAGTTATAGAGGTGGGACGCATCGCCAGCCAAGCAACCTACAGGGCGATTCAGGACACTGCCAGGCCCCGCGCTCTGCTGCGAAGTCTCATGTGTCGCGCAACGGATCGCGCAAGACGCTTGGCCATCCACAGCCGCAGCGCTAAGAGCATGGAGCACAGAGATAATGCACAACGAAAAGAGCAGAAGCCGTGAGCATACTGCTGTCAGCCAATCCCGGATCAGACAGCATGGGAATGGCAGCAAAAGACCCCTGCTGCGACGACCCAGTGGACGATGGTATGCGCCGATGGAAACAAGCCCAGCCGGAGTGCGCCGCCTCGCCCACACAGTGTGCAGACGCGGTTGACCTGGCGTTGGGCGGAGGGGCCCCGCAGGCACAGCCGGTGATCGAAACCGGGACCTCTCGCACCCAAAGCGAGAATCATACCACTAGACCACTAGGCCGCTAACCTAGCCTCAACACAAACACATGTCGCGCATAATGCCAAAACACACGCGCACACACCTCTCGCGCACTCTACACCATTGCAGCGCAACCACCACCCCGCACCGAGCTCACCCGTCGCAGTGCGCAGCTACAACTCGTCCTACAGCCGTCGTTATCGACGATCCAGTAATATCAAGTTATAGAGGTGGGACGCATCGCCAGCCAAGCAACCTACAGGGCGATTCAGGACACTGCCAGGCCCCGCGCTCTGCTGCGAAGTCTCATGTGTCGCGCAACGGATCGCGCAAGACGCTTGGCCATCCACAGCCGCAGCGCTAAGAGCATGGAGCACAGAGATAATGCACAACGAAAAGAGCAGAAGCCGTGAGCATACTGCTGTCAGCCAATCCCGGATCAGACAGCATGGGAATGGCAGCAAAAGACCCCTGCTGCGACGACCCAGTGGACGATGGTATGCGCCGATGGAAACAAGCCCAGCCGGAGTGCGCCGCCTCGCCCACACAGTGTGCAGACGCGGTTGACCTGGCGTTGGGCGGAGGGGGCCCGCAGGCACAGCCGGTGATCGAAACCGGGACCTCTCGCACCCAAAGCGAGAATCATACCACTAGACCACTAGGCCGCTAACCTAGCCTCAACACAAACACATGTCGCGCATAATGCCAAAAACACACGCGCACACACCTCTCGCGCACTCTACACCATTGCAGCGCAACCACCACCCCGCACCGAGCTCACCCGTCGCAGTGCGCAGCTACAACTCGTCCTACAGCCGTCGTTATCGACGATCCAGTAATATCAAGTTATAGAGGTGGGACGCATCGCCAGCCAAGCAACCTACAGGGCGATTCAGGACACTGCCAGGCCCCGCGCTCTGCTGCGAAGTCTCATGTGTCGCGCAACGGATCGCGCAAGACGCTTGGCCATCCACAGCCGCAGCGCTAAGAGCATGGAGCACAGAGATAATGCACAACGAAAAGAGCAGAAGCCGTGAGCATACTGCTGTCAGCCAATCCCGGATCAGACAGCATGGGAATGGCAGCAAAAGACCCCTGCTGCGACGACCCAGTGGACGATGGTATGCGCCGATGGAAACAAGCCCAGCCGGAGTGCGCCGCCTCGCCCACACAGTGTGCAGACGCGGTTGACCTGGCGTTGGGCGGAGGGGCCCCGCAGGCCCAGCCGGTGATCGAAACCGGGACCTCTCGCACCCAAAGCGAGAATCATACCACTAGACCACTAGGCCGCTAACCTAGCCTCAACACAAACACATGTCGCGCATAATGCCAAAACACACGCGCACACACCTCTCGCGCACTCTACACCATTGCAGCGCAACCACCACCCCGCACCGAGCTCACCCGTCGCAGTGCGCAGCTACAACTCGTCCTACAGCCGTCGTTATCGACGATCCAGTAATATCAAGTTATAGAGGTGGGACGCATCGCCAGCCAAGCAACCTACAGGGCGATTCAGGACACTGCCAGGCCCCGCGCTCTGCTGCGAAGTCTCATGTGTCGCGCAACGGATCGCGCAAGACGCTTGGCCATCCACAGCCGCAGCGCTAAGAGCATGGAGCACAGAGATAATGCACAACGAAAAGAGCAGAAGCCGTGAGCATACTGCTGTCAGCCAATCCCGGATCAGACAGCATGGGAATGGCAGCAAAAGACCCCTGCTGCGACGACCCAGTGGACGATGGTATGCGCCGATGGAAACAAGCCCAGCCGGAGTGCGCCGCCTCGCCCACACAGTGTGCAGACGCGGTTGACCTGGCGTTGGGCGGAGGGGCCCGCAAACACGGGCCCAGCCGGTGATCGAAACCGGGACCTCTCGCACCCAAAGCGAGAATCATACCACTAGACCACTAGGCCGCTAACCTAGCCTCAACACAAACACATGTCGCGCATAATGCCAAAAACACACGCGCACACACCTCTCGCGCACTCTACACCATTGCAGCGCAACCACCACCCCGCACCGAGCTCACCCGTCGCAGTGCGCAGCTACAACTCGTCCTACAGCCGTCGTTATCGACGATCCAGTAATATCAAGTTATAGAGGTGGGACGCATCGCCAGCCAAGCAACCTACAGGGCGATTCAGGACACTGCCAGGCCCCGCGCTCTGCTGCGAAGTCTCATGTGTCGCGCAACGGATCGCGCAAGACGCTTGGCCATCCACAGCCGCAGCGCTAAGAGCATGGAGCACAGAGATAATGCACAACGAAAGAGCAGAAGCCGTGAGCATACTGCTGTCAGCCAATCCCGGATCAGACAGCATGGGAATGGCAGCAAAAGACCCCTGCTGCGACGACCCAGTGGACGATGGTATGCGCCGATGGAAACAAGCCCAGCCGGAGTGCGCCGCCTCGCCCACACAGTGTGCAGACGCGGTTGACCTGGCGTTGGGCGGAGGGGGCCCGCAGGCACAGCCGGTGATCGAAACCGGGACCTCTCGCACCCAAAGCGAGAATCATACCACTAGACCACTAGGCCGCTAACCTAGCCTCAACACAAACACATGTCGCGCATAATGCCAAAACACACGCGCACACACCTCTCGCGCACTCTACACCATTGCAGCGCAACCACCACCCCGCACCGAGCTCACCCGTCGCAGTGCGCAGCTACAACTCGTCCTACAGCCGTCGTTATCGACGATCCAGTAATATCAAGTTATAGAGGTGGGACGCATCGCCAGCCAAGCAACCTACAGGGCGATTCAGGACACTGCCAGGCCCCGCGCTCTGCTGCGAAGTCTCATGTGTCGCGCAACGGATCGCGCAAGACGCTTGGCCATCCACAGCCGCAGCGCTAAGAGCATGGAGCACAGAGATAATGCACAACGAAAAGAGCAGAAGCCGTGAGCATACTGCTGTCAGCCAATCCCGGATCAGACAGCATGGGAATGGCAGCAAAAGACCCCTGCTGCGACGACCCAGTGGACGATGGTATGCGCCGATGGAAACAAGCCCAGCCGGTGTGCGCCGCCTCGCCCACACAGTGTGCAGACGCGGTTGACCTGGCGTTGGGCGGAGGGGCCCGCGGCAAAACACGGGCCCAGCCGGTGATCGAAACCGGGACCTCTCGCACCCAAAGCGAGAATCATACCACTAGACCACTAGGCCGCTAACCTAGCCTCAACACAAACACATGTCGCGCATAATGCCAAAACACACGCGCACACACCTCTCGCGCACTCTACACCATTGCAGCGCAACCACCACCCCGCACCGAGCTCACCCGTCGCAGTGCGCAGCTACAACTCGTCCTACAGCCGTCGTTATCGACGATCCAGTAATATCAAGTTATAGAGGTGGGACGCATCGCCAGCCAAGCAACCTACAGGGGATTCAGGACACTGCCAGGCCCCGCGCTCTGCTGCGAAGTCTCATGTGTCGCGCAACGGATCGCGCAAGACGCTTGGCCATCCACAGCCGCAGCGCTAAGAGCATGGAGCACAGAGATAATGCACAACGAAGAGAGCAGAAGCCGTGAGCATACTGCTGTCAGCCAATCCCGGATCAGACAGCATGGGAATGGCAGCAAAAGACCCCTGCTGCGACGACCCAGTGGACGATGGTATGCGCCGATGGAAACAAGCCCAGCCGGTGTGCGCCGCCTCGCCCACACAGTGTGCAGACGCGGTTGACCTGGCGTTGGGCGGAGGGGCCCGCGGCACAGCCGGTGATCGAAACCGGGACCTCTCGCACCCAAAGCGAGAATCATACCACTAGACCACTAGGCCGCTAACCTAGCCTCAACACAAACACATGTCGCGCATAATGCCAAAACACACGCGCACACACCTCTCGCGCACTCTACACCATTGCAGCGCAACCACCACCCCGCACCGAGCTCACCCGTCGCAGTGCGCAGCTACAACTCGTCCTACAGCCGTCGTTATCGACGATCCAGTAATATCAAGTTATAGAGGTGGGACGCATCGCCAGCCAAGCAACCTACAGGGCGATTCAGGACACTGCCAGGCCCCGCGCTCTGCTGCGAAGTCTCATGTGTCGCGCAACGGATCGCGCAAGACGCTTGGCCATCCACAGCCGCAGCGCTAAGAGCATGGAGCACAGAGATAATGCACAACGAAAGAGCAGAAGCCGTGAGCATACTGCTGTCAGCCAATCCCGGATCAGACAGCATGGGAATGGCAGCAAAAGACCCCTGCTGCGACGACCCAGTGGACGATGGTATGCGCCGATGGAAACAAGCCCAGCCGGTGTGCGCCGCCTCGCCCACACAGTGTGCAGACGCGGTTGACCTGGCGTTGGGCGGAGGGGCCCGCGGCAAAACACGGGCCCAGCCGGTGATCGAAACCGGGACCTCTCGCACCCAAAGCGAGAATCATACCACTAGACCACTAGGCCGCTAACCTAGCCTCAACACAAACACATGTCGCGCATAATGCCAAAACACACGCGCACACACCTCTCGCGCACTCTACACCATTGCAGCGCAACCACCACCCCGCACCGAGCTCACCCGTCGCAGTGCGCAGCTACAACTCGTCCTACAGCCGTCGTTATCGACGATCCAGTAATATCAAGTTATAGAGGTGGGACGCATCGCCAGCCAAGCAACCTACAGGGATTCAGGACACTGCCAGGCCCCGCGCTCTGCTGCGAAGTCTCATGTGTCGCGCAACGGATCGCGCAAGACGCTTGGCCATCCACAGCCGCAGCGCTAAGAGCATGGAGCACAGAGATAATGCACAACGAAGAGAGCAGAAGCCGTGAGCATACTGCTGTCAGCCAATCCCGGATCAGACAGCATGGGAATGGCAGCAAAAGACCCCTGCTGCGACGACCCAGTGGACGATGGTATGCGCCGATGGAAACAAGCCCAGCCGGTGTGCGCCGCCTCGCCCACACAGTGTGCAGACGCGGTTGACCTGGCGTTGGGCGGAGGGGCCCGCGGCACAGCCGGTGATCGAAACCGGGACCTCTCGCACCCAAAGCGAGAATCATACCACTAGACCACTAGGCCGCTAACCTAGCCTCAACACAAACACATGTCGCGCATAATGCCAAAACACACGCGCACACACCTCTCGCGCACTCTACACCATTGCAGCGCAACCACCACCCCGCACCGAGCTCACCCGTCGCAGTGCGCAGCTACAACTCGTCCTACAGCCGTCGTTATCGACGATCCAGTAATATCAAGTTATAGAGGTGGGACGCATCGCCAGCCAAGCAACCTACAGGGATTCAGGACACTGCCAGGCCCCGCGCTCTGCTGCGAAGTCTCATGTGTCGCGCAACGGATCGCGCAAGACGCTTGGCCATCCACAGCCGCAGCGCTAAGAGCATGGAGCACAGAGATAATGCACAACGAAGAGAGCAGAAGCCGTGAGCATACTGCTGTCAGCCAATCCCGGATCAGACAGCATGGGAATGGCAGCAAAAGACCCCTGCTGCGACGACCCAGTGGACGATGGTATGCGCCGATGGAAACAAGCCCAGCCGGTGTGCGCCGCCTCGCCCACACAGTGTGCAGACGCGGTTGACCTGGCGTTGGGGGGGGCCCGCGGCAAAACACGGGCCCAGCCGGTGATCGAAACCGGGACCTCTCGCACCCAAAGCGAGAATCATACCACTAGACCACTAGGCCGCTAACCTAGCCTCAACACAAACACATGTCGCGCATAATGCCAAAACACACGCGCACACACCTCTCGCGCACTCTACACCATTGCAGCGCAACCACCACCCCGCACCGAGCTCACCCGTCGCAGTGCGCAGCTACAACTCGTCCTACAGCCGTCGTTATCGACGATCCAGTAATATCAAGTTATAGAGGTGGGACGCATCGCCAGCCAAGCAACCTACAGGGATTCAGGACACTGCCAGGCCCCGCGCTCTGCTGCGAAGTCTCATGTGTCGCGCAACGGATCGCGCAAGACGCTTGGTCATCCACAGCCGCAGCGCTAAGAGCATGGAGCACAGAGATAATGCACAACGAAGAGAGCAGAAGCCGTGAGCATACTGCTGTCAGCCAATCCCGGATCAGACAGCATGGGAATGGCAGCAAAAGACCCCTGCTGCGACGACCCAGTGGACGATGGTATGCGCCGATGGAAACAAGCCCAGCCGGTGTGCGCCGCCTCGCCCACACAGTGTGCAGACGCGGTTGACCTGGCGTTGGGCGGAGGGGGCCCGCAGGCCCAGCCGGTGATCGAAACCGGGACCTCTCGCACCCAAAGCGAGAATCATACCACTAGACCACTAGGCCGCTAACCTAGCCTCAACACAAACACATGTCGCGCATAATGCCAAAACACACGCGCACACACCTCTCGCGCACTCTACACCATTGCAGCGCAACCACCACCCCGCACCGAGCTCACCCGTCGCAGTGCGCAGCTACAACTCGTCCTACAGCCGTCGTTATCGACGATCCAGTAATATCAAGTTATAGAGGTGGGACGCATCGCCAGCCAAGCAACCTACAGGGCGATTCAGGACACTGCCAGGCCCCGCGCTCTGCTGCGAAGTCTCATGTGTCGCGCAACGGATCGCGCAAGACGCTTGGCCATCCACAGCCGCAGCGCTAAGAGCATGGAGCACAGAGATAATGCACAACGAAAGAGCAGAAGCCGTGAGCATACTGCTGTCAGCCAATCCCGGATCAGACAGCATGGGAATGGCAGCAAAAGACCCCTGCTGCGACGACCCAGTGGACGATGGTATGCGCCGATGGAAACAAGCCCAGCCGGTGTGCGCCGCCTCGCCCACACAGTGTGCAGACGCGGTTGACCTGGCGTTGGGCGGAGGGGGCCCGCAGGCCCAGCCGGTGATCGAAACCGGGACCTCTCGCACCCAAAGCGAGAATCATACCACTAGACCACTAGGCCGCTAACCTAGCCTCAACACAAACACATGTCGCGCATAATGCCAAAACACACGCGCACACACCTCTCGCGCACTCTACACCATTGCAGCGCAACCACCACCCCGCACCGAGCTCACCCGTCGCAGTGCGCAGCTACAACTCGTCCTACAGCCGTCGTTATCGACGATCCAGTAATATCAAGTTATAGAGGTGGGACGCATCGCCAGCCAAGCAACCTACAGGGATTCAGGACACTGCCAGGCCCCGCGCTCTGCTGCGAAGTCTCATGTGTCGCGCAACGGATCGCGCAAGACGCTTGGCCATCCACAGCCGCAGCGCTAAGAGCATGGAGCACAGAGATAATGCACAACGAAGAGAGCAGAAGCCGTGAGCATACTGCTGTCAGCCAATCCCGGATCAGACAGCATGGGAATGGCAGCAAAAGACCCCTGCTGCGACGACCCAGTGGACGATGGTATGCGCCGATGGAAACAAGCCCAGCCGGAGTGCGCCGCCTCGCCCACACAGTGTGCAGACGCGGTTGACCTGGCGTTGGGCGGAGGGGGCCCGCAGGCCCAGCCGGTGATCGAAACCGGGACCTCTCGCACCCAAAGCGAGAATCATACCACTAGACCACTAGGCCGCTAACCTAGCCTCAACACAAACACATGTCGCGCATAATGCCAAAACACACGCGCACACACCTCTCGCGCACTCTACACCATTGCAGCGCAACCACCACCCCGCACCGAGCTCACCCGTCGCAGTGCGCAGCTACAACTCGTCCTACAGCCGTCGTTATCGACGATCCAGTAATATCAAGTTATAGAGGTGGGACGCATCGCCAGCCAAGCAACCTACAGGGATTCAGGACACTGCCAGGCCCCGCGCTCTGCTGCGAAGTCTCATGTGTCGCGCAACGGATCGCGCAAGACGCTTGGTCATCCACAGCCGCAGCGCTAAGAGCATGGAGCACAGAGATAATGCACAACGAAGAGAGCAGAAGCCGTGAGCATACTGCTGTCAGCCAATCCCGGATCAGACAGCATGGGAATGGCAGCAAAAGACCCCTGCTGCGACGACCCAGTGGACGATGGTATGCGCCGATGGAAACAAGCCCAGCCGGAGTGCGCCGCCTCGCCCACACAGTGTGCAGACGCGGTTGACCTGGCGTTGGGCGGAGGGGCCCGCGGCAAAACACGGGCCCAGCCGGTGATCGAAACCGGGACCTCTCGCACCCAAAGCGAGAATCATACCACTAGACCACTAGGCCGCTAACCTAGCCTCAACACAAACACATGTCGCGCATAATGCCAAAACACACGCGCACACACCTCTCGCGCACTCTACACCATTGCAGCGCAACCACCACCCCGCACCGAGCTCACCCGTCGCAGTGCGCAGCTACAACTCGTCCTACAGCCGTCGTTATCGACGATCCAGTAATATCAAGTTATAGAGGTGGGACGCATCGCCAGCCAAGCAACCTACAGGGATTCAGGACACTGCCAGGCCCCGCGCTCTGCTGCGAAGTCTCATGTGTCGCGCAACGGATCGCGCAAGACGCTTGGTCATCCACAGCCGCAGCGCTAAGAGCATGGAGCACAGAGATAATGCACAACGAAGAGAGCAGAAGCCGTGAGCATACTGCTGTCAGCCAATCCCGGATCAGACAGCATGGGAATGGCAGCAAAAGACCCCTGCTGCGACGACCCAGTGGACGATGGTATGCGCCGATGGAAACAAGCCCAGCCGGAGTGCGCCGCCTCGCCCACACAGTGTGCAGACGCGGTTGACCTGGCGTTGGGCGGAGGGGGGGCCCGCAGGCCCAGCCGGTGATCGAAACCGGGACCTCTCGCACCCAAAGCGAGAATCATACCACTAGACCACTAGGCCGCTAACCTAGCCTCAACACAAACACATGTCGCGCATAATGCCAAAACACACGCGCACACACCTCTCGCGCACTCTACACCATTGCAGCGCAACCACCACCCCGCACCGAGCTCACCCGTCGCAGTGCGCAGCTACAACTCGTCCTACAGCCGTCGTTATCGACGATCCAGTAATATCAAGTTATAGAGGTGGGACGCATCGCCAGCCAAGCAACCTACAGGGATTCAGGACACTGCCAGGCCCCGCGCTCTGCTGCGAAGTCTCATGTGTCGCGCAACGGATCGCGCAAGACGCTTGGTCATCCACAGCCGCAGCGCTAAGAGCATGGAGCACAGAGATAATGCACAACGAAGAGAGCAGAAGCCGTGAGCATACTGCTGTCAGCCAATCCCGGATCAGACAGCATGGGAATGGCAGCAAAGACCCCTGCTGCGACGACCCAGTGGACGATGGTATGCGCCGATGGAAACAAGCCCAGCCGGTGTGCGCCGCCTCGCCCACACAGTGTGCAGACGCGGTTGACCTGGCGTTGGGCGGAGGGGGCCACAGGCCCAGCCGGTGATCGAAACCGGGACCTCTCGCACCCAAAGCGAGAATCATACCACTAGACCACTAGGCCGCTAACCTAGCCTCAACACAAACACATGTCGCGCATAATGCCAAAACACACGCGCACACACCTCTCGCGCACTCTACACCATTGCAGCGCAACCACCACCCCGCACCGAGCTCACCCGTCGCAGTGCGCAGCTACAACTCGTCCTACAGCCGTCGTTATCGACGATCCAGTAATATCAAGTTATAGAGGTGGGACGCATCGCCAGCCAAGCAACCTACAGGGATTCAGGACACTGCCAGGCCCCGCGCTCTGCTGCGAAGTCTCATGTGTCGCGCAACGGATCGCGCAAGACGCTTGGTCATCCACAGCCGCAGCGCTAAGAGCATGGAGCACAGAGATAATGCACAACGAAGAGAGCAGAAGCCGTGAGCATACTGCTGTCAGCCAATCCCGGATCAGACAGCATGGGAATGGCAGCAAAAGACCCCTGCTGCGACGACCCAGTGGACGATGGTATGCGCCGATGGAAACAAGCCCAGCCGGTGTGCGCCGCCTCGCCCACACAGTGTGCAGACGCGGTTGACCTGGCGTTGGGCGGAGGGGCCCGCGGCAAAACACGGGCCCAGCCGGTGATCGAAACCGGGACCTCTCGCACCCAAAGCGAGAATCATACCACTAGACCACTAGGCCGCTAACCTAGCCTCAACACAAACACATGTCGCGCATAATGCCAAAACACACGCGCACACACCTCTCGCGCACTCTACACCATTGCAGCGCAACCACCACCCCGCACCGAGCTCACCCGTCGCAGTGCGCAGCTACAACTCGTCCTACAGCCGTCGTTATCGACGATCCAGTAATATCAAGTTATAGAGGTGGGACGCATCGCCAGCCAAGCAACCTACAGGGATTCAGGACACTGCCAGGCCCCGCGCTCTGCTGCGAAGTCTCATGTGTCGCGCAACGGATCGCGCAAGACGCTTGGCCATCCACAGCCGCAGCGCTAAGAGCATGGAGCACAGAGATAATGCACAACGAAAAGAGCAGAAGCCGTGAGCATACTGCTGTCAGCCAATCCCGGATCAGACAGCATGGGAATGGCAGCAAAAGACCCCTGCTGCGACGACCCAGTGGACGATGGTATGCGCCGATGGAAACAAGCCCAGCCGGTGTGCGCCGCCTCGCCCACACAGTGTGCAGACGCGGTTGACCTGGCGTTGGGCGGAGGGGCCCGCGGCAAAACACGGGCCCAGCCGGTGATCGAAACCGGGACCTCTCGCACCCAAAGCGAGAATCATACCACTAGACCACTAGGCCGCTAACCTAGCCTCAACACAAACACATGTCGCGCATAATGCCAAAACACACGCGCACACACCTCTCGCGCACTCTACACCATTGCAGCGCAACCACCACCCCGCACCGAGCTCACCCGTCGCAGTGCGCAGCTACAACTCGTCCTACAGCCGTCGTTATCGACGATCCAGTAATATCAAGTTATAGAGGTGGGACGCATCGCCAGCCAAGCAACCTACAGGGATTCAGGACACTGCCAGGCCCCGCGCTCTGCTGCGAAGTCTCATGTGTCGCGCAACGGATCGCGCAAGACGCTTGGTCATCCACAGCCGCAGCGCTAAGAGCATGGAGCACAGAGATAATGCACAACGAAGAGAGCAGAAGCCGTGAGCATACTGCTGTCAGCCAATCCCGGATCAGACAGCATGGGAATGGCAGCAAAAGACCCCTGCTGCGACGACCCCAAGCAACCTACAGGGATTCAGGACACTGCCAGGCTCCGCGCTCTGCTGCGAAGTCTCATGTGTCGCGCAACGGATCGCGCAAGACGCTTGGTCATCCACAGCCGCAGCGCTAAGAGCATGGAGCACAGAGATAATGCACAACGAAGAGAGCAGAAGCCGTGAGCATACTGCTGTCAGCCAATCCCGGATCAGACAGCATGGGAATGGCAGCAAAAGACCCCTGCTGCGACGACCCAGTGGACGATGGTATGCGCCGATGGAAACAAGCCCAGCCGGTGCGCCGCCTCGCCCACACAGTGTGCAGACGCGGTTGACCTGGCGTTGGGCGGAGGGGCCCGCGGCAAAACACGGGCCCAGCCGGTGATCGAAACCGGGACCTCTCGCACCCAAAGCGAGAATCATACCACTAGACCACTAGGCCGCTAACCTAGCCTCAACACAAACACATGTCGCGCATAATGCCAAAACACACGCGCACACACCTCTCGCGCACTCTACACCATTGCAGCGCAACCACCACCCCGCACCGAGCTCACCCGTCGCAGTGCGCAGCTACAACTCGTCCTACAGCCGTCGTTATCGACGATCCAGTAATATCAAGTTATAGAGGTGGGACGCATCGCCAGCCAAGCAACCTACAGGGATTCAGGACACTGCCAGGCCCCGCGCTCTGCTGCGAAGTCTCATGTGTCGCGCAACGGATCGCGCAAGACGCTTGGTCATCCACAGCCGCAGCGCTAAGAGCATGGAGCACAGAGATAATGCACAACGAAGAGAGCAGAAGCCGTGAGCATACTGCTGTCAGCCAATCCCGGATCAGACAGCATGGGAATGGCAGCAAAAGACCCCTGCTGCGACGACCCCAAGCAACCTACAGGGATTCAGGACACTGCCAGGCTCCGCGCTCTGCTGCGAAGGCTCATGTGTCGCGCAACGGATCGCGCAAGACGCGAGAATCATACCACTAGACCACAGCCGCTAAGAGCATGGAACACAGCGCATAATGCACAACGACAGAGCGCAGAAGCCGTGAGCATACTGCTGTCAGCCAATCCCGGATCAGACAGCATGGGAATGGCAGCAAAAGATAGAGGTGGGACGACCCCAAGCAACCTACAGGGATTCAGGACACTGCCAGGCCCCGCGCTCTGCTGCGAAGTCTCATGTGTCGCGCAACGGATCGCGCAAGACGCTTGGTCATCCACAGCCGCAGCGCTAAGAGCATGGAGCACAGAGATAATGCACAACGAAGAGAGCAGAAGCCGTGAGCATACTGCTGTCAGCCAATCCCGGATCAGACAGCATGGGAATGGCAGCAAAAGACCCCTGCTGCGACGACCCAGTGGACGATGGTATGCGCCGATGGAAACAAGCCCAGCCGGTGTGCGCCGCCTCGCCCACACAGTGTGCAGACGCGGTTGACCTGGCGTTGGGCGGAGGGGCCCGCGGCAAAACACGGGCCCAGCCGGTGATCGAAACCGGGACCTCTCGCACCCAAAGCGAGAATCATACCACTAGACCACTAGGCCGCTAACCTAGCCTCAACACAAACACATGTCGCGCATAATGCCAAAACACACGCGCACACACCTCTCGCGCACTCTACACCATTGCAGCGCAACCACCACCCCGCACCGAGCTCACCCGTCGCAGTGCGCAGCTACAACTCGTCCTACAGCCGTCGTTATCGACGATCCAGTAATATCAAGTTATAGAGGTGGGACGCATCGCCAGCCAAGCAACCTACAGGGATTCAGGACACTGCCAGGCCCCGCGCTCTGCTGCGAAGTCTCATGTGTCGCGCAACGGATCGCGCAAGACGCTTGGTCATCCACAGCCGCAGCGCTAAGAGCATGGAGCACAGAGATAATGCACAACGAAGAGAGCAGAAGCCGTGAGCATACTGCTGTCAGCCAATCCCGGATCAGACAGCATGGGAATGGCAGCAAAAGACCCCTGCTGCGACGACCCAGTGGACGATGGTATGCGCCGATGGAAACAAGCCCAGCCGGTGTGCGCCGCCTCGCCCACACAGTGTGCAGACGCGGTTGACCTGGCGTTGGGCGGAGGGGGCCCACAGGCCCAGCCGGTGATCGAAACCGGGACCTCTCGCACCCAAAGCGAGAATCATACCACTAGACCACTAGGCCGCTAACCTAGCCTCAACACAAACACATGTCGCGCATAATGCCAAAACACACGCGCACACACCTCTCGCGCACTCTACACCATTGCAGCGCAACCACCACCCCGCACCGAGCTCACCCGTCGCAGTGCGCAGCTACAACTCGTCCTACAGCCGTCGTTATCGACGATCCAGTAATATCAAGTTATAGAGGTGGGACGCATCGCCAGCCAAGCAACCTACAGGGATTCAGGACACTGCCAGGCCCCGCGCTCTGCTGCGAAGTCTCATGTGTCGCGCAACGGATCGCGCAAGACGCTTGGTCATCCACAGCCGCAGCGCTAAGAGCATGGAGCACAGAGATAATGCACAACGAAAGAGCAGAAGCCGTGAGCATACTGCTGTCAGCCAATCCCGGATCAGACAGCATGGGAATGGCAGCAAAAGACCCCTGCTGCGACGACCCAGTGGACGATGGTATGCGCCGATGGAAACAAGCCCAGCCGGAGTGCGCCGCCTCGCCCACACAGTGTGCAGACGCGGTTGACCTGGCGTTGGGCGGAGGGGCCCGCAGGCCCAGCCGGTGATCGAAACCGGGACCTCTCGCACCCAAAGCGAGAATCATACCACTAGACCACTAGGCCGCTAACCTAGCCTCAACACAAACACATGTCGCGCATAATGCCAAAACACACGCGCACACACCTCTCGCGCACTCTACACCATTGCAGCGCAACCACCACCCCGCACCGAGCTCACCCGTCGCAGTGCGCAGCTACAACTCGTCCTACAGCCGTCGTTATCGACGATCCAGTAATATCAAGTTATAGAGGTGGGACGCATCGCCAGCCAAGCAACCTACAGGGATTCAGGACACTGCCAGGCCCCGCGCTCTGCTGCGAAGTCTCATGTGTCGCGCAACGGATCGCGCAAGACGCTTGGTCATCCACAGCCGCAGCGCTAAGAGCATGGAGCACAGAGATAATGCACAACGAAGAGAGCAGAAGCCGTGAGCATACTGCTGTCAGCCAATCCCGGATCAGACAGCATGGGAATGGCAGCAAAAGACCCCTGCTGCGACGACCCAGTGGACGATGGTATGCGCCGATGGAAACAAGCCCAGCCGGTGTGCGCCGCCTCGCCCACACAGTGTGCAGACGCGGTTGACCTGGCGTTGGGCGGAGGGGCCCGCGGCAAAACACGGGCCCAGCCGGTGATCGAAACCGGGACCTCTCGCACCCAAAGCGAGAATCATACCACTAGACCACTAGGCCGCTAACCTAGCCTCAACACAAACACATGTCGCGCATAATGCCAAAACACACGCGCACACACCTCTCGCGCACTCTACACCATTGCAGCGCAACCACCACCCCGCACCGAGCTCACCCGTCGCAGTGCGCAGCTACAACTCGTCCTACAGCCGTCGTTATCGACGATCCAGTAATATCAAGTTATAGAGGTGGGACGCATCGCCAGCCAAGCAACCTACAGGGATTCAGGACACTGCCAGGCCCCGCGCTCTGCTGCGAAGTCTCATGTGTCGCGCAACGGATCGCGCAAGACGCTTGGTCATCCACAGCCGCAGCGCTAAGAGCATGGAGCACAGAGATAATGCACAACGAAGAGAGCAGAAGCCGTGAGCATACTGCTGTCAGCCAATCCCGGATCAGACAGCATGGGAATGGCAGCAAAAGACCCCTGCTGCGACGACCCAGTGGACGATGGTATGCGCCGATGGAAACAAGCCCAGCCGGTGTGCGCCGCCTCGCCCACACAGTGTGCAGACGCGGTTGACCTGGCGTTGGGCGGAGGGGCCCGCGGCAAAACACGGGCCCAGCCGGTGATCGAAACCGGGACCTCTCGCACCCAAAGCGAGAATCATACCACTAGACCACTAGGCCGCTAACCTAGCCTCAACACAAACACATGTCGCGCATAATGCCAAAACACACGCGCACACACCTCTCGCGCACTCTACACCATTGCAGCGCAACCACCACCCCGCACCGAGCTCACCCGTCGCAGTGCGCAGCTACAACTCGTCCTACAGCCGTCGTTATCGACGATCCAGTAATATCAAGTTATAGAGGTGGGACGCATCGCCAGCCAAGCAACCTACAGGGCGATTCAGGACACTGCCAGGCCCCGCGCTCTGCTGCGAAGTCTCATGTGTCGCGCAACGGATCGCGCAAGACGCTTGGTCATCCACAGCCGCAGCGCTAAGAGCATGGAGCACAGAGATAATGCACAACGAAGAGAGCAGAAGCCGTGAGCATACTGCTGTCAGCCAATCCCGGATCAGACAGCATGGGAATGGCAGCAAAAGACCCCTGCTGCGACGACCCAGTGGACGATGGTATGCGCCGATGGAAACAAGCCCAGCCGGAGTGCGCCGCCTCGCCCACACAGTGTGCAGACGCGGTTGACCTGGCGTTGGGCGGAGGGGGCCCGCAGGCACAGCCGGTGATCGAAACCGGGACCTCTCGCACCCAAAGCGAGAATCATACCACTAGACCACTAGGCCGCTAACCTAGCCTCAACACAAACACATGTCGCGCATAATGCCAAAAACACACGCGCACACACCTCTCGCGCACTCTACACCATTGCAGCGCAACCACCACCCCGCACCGAGCTCACCCGTCGCAGTGCGCAGCTACAACTCGTCCTACAGCCGTCGTTATCGACGATCCAGTAATATCAAGTTATAGAGGTGGGACGCATCGCCAGCCAAGCAACCTACAGGGCGATTCAGGACACTGCCAGGCCCCGCGCTCTGCTGCGAAGTCTCATGTGTCGCGCAACGGATCGCGCAAGACGCTTGGCCATCCACAGCCGCAGCGCTAAGAGCATGGAGCACAGAGATAATGCACAACGAAAGAGCAGAAGCCGTGAGCATACTGCTGTCAGCCAATCCCGGATCAGACAGCATGGGAATGGCAGCAAAAGACCCCTGCTGCGACGACCCAGTGGACGATGGTATGCGCCGATGGAAACAAGCCCAGCCGGAGTGCGCCGCCTCGCCCACACAGTGTGCAGACGCGGTTGACCTGGCGTTGGGCGGAGGGGGCCCGCAGGCACAGCCGGTGATCGAAACCGGGACCTCTCGCACCCAAAGCGAGAATCATACCACTAGACCACTAGGCCGCTAACCTAGCCTCAACACAAACACATGTCGCGCATAATGCCAAAAACACACGCGCACACCTCTCGCGCACTCTACACCATTGCAGCGCAACCACCACCCCGCACCGAGCTCACCCGTCGCAGTGCGCAGCTACAACTCGTCCTACAGCCGTCGTTATCGACGATCCAGTAATATCAAGTTATAGAGGTGGGACGCATCGCCAGCCAAGCAACCTACAGGGATTCAGGACACTGCCAGGCCCCGCGCTCTGCTGCGAAGTCTCATGTGTCGCGCAACGGATCGCGCAAGACGCTTGGTCATCCACAGCCGCAGCGCTAAGAGCATGGAGCACAGAGATAATGCACAACGAAGAGAGCAGAAGCCGTGAGCATACTGCTGTCAGCCAATCCCGGATCAGACAGCATGGGAATGGCAGCAAAAGACCCCTGCTGCGACGACCCCAAGCAACCTACAGGGATTCAGGACACTGCCAGGCTCCGCGCTCTGCTGCGAAGTCTCATGTGTCGCGCAACGGATCGCGCAAGACGCTTGGTCATCCACAGCCGCAGCGCTAAGAGCATGGAGCACAGAGATAATGCACAACGAAGAGAGCAGAAGCCGTGAGCATACTGCTGTCCGCCAATCCCGGATCAGACAGCATGGGAATGGCAGCAAAAGACCCCTGCTGGGACGACCCCAAGCAACCTACAGGGATTCAGGACACTGCCAGGCCCCGCGCTCTGCTGCGAAGTCTCATGTGTCGCGCAACGGATCGCGCAAGACGCTTGGTCATCCACAGCCGCAGCGCTAAGAGCATGGAGCACAGAGATAATGCACAACGAAGAGAGCAGAAGCCGTGAGCATACTGCTGTCAGCCAATCCCGGATCAGACAGCATGGGAATGGCAGCAAAAGACCCCTGCTGCGACGACCCAGTGGACGATGGTATGCGCCGATGGAAACAAGCCCAGCCGGAGTGCGCCGCCTCGCCCACACAGTGTGCAGACGCGGTTGACCTGGCGTTGGGCGGAGGGGGCCCGCAGGCACAGCCGGTGATCGAAACCGGGACCTCTCGCACCCAAAGCGAGAATCATACCACTAGACCACTAGGCCGCTAACCTAGCCTCAACACAAACACATGTCGCGCATAATGCCAAAAACACACGCGCACACACCTCTCGCGCACTCTACACCATTGCAGCGCAACCACCACCCCGCACCGAGCTCACCCGTCGCAGTGCGCAGCTACAACTCGTCCTACAGCCGTCGTTATCGACGATCCAGTAATATCAAGTTATAGAGGTGGGACGCATCGCCAGCCAAGCAACCTACAGGGATTCAGGACACTGCCAGGCCCCGCGCTCTGCTGCGAAGTCTCATGTGTCGCGCAACGGATCGCGCAAGACGCTTGGTCATCCACAGCCGCAGCGCTAAGAGCATGGAGCACAGAGATAATGCACAACGAAGAGAGCAGAAGCCGTGAGCATACTGCTGTCAGCCAATCCCGGATCAGACAGCATGGGAATGGCAGCAAAAGACCCCTGCTGCGACGACCCAGTGGACGATGGTATGCGCCGATGGAAACAAGCCCAGCCGGTGTGCGCCGCCTCGCCCACACAGTGTGCAGACGCGGTTGACCTGGCGTTGGGCGGAGGGGCCCGCGGCAAAACACGGGCCCAGCCGGTGATCGAAACCGGGACCTCTCGCACCCAAAGCGAGAATCATACCACTAGACCACTAGGCCGCTAACCTAGCCTCAACACAAACACATGTCGCGCATAATGCCAAAAACACACGCGCACACACCTCTCGCGCACTCTACACCATTGCAGCGCAACCACCACCCCGCACCGAGCTCACCCGTCGCAGTGCGCAGCTACAACTCGTCCTACAGCCGTCGTTATCGACGATCCAGTAATATCAAGTTATAGAGGTGGGACGCATCGCCAGCCAAGCAACCTACAGGGATTCAGGACACTGCCAGGCCCCGCGCTCTGCTGCGAAGTCCTCATGTGTCGCGCAACGGATCGCGCAAGACGCTTGGTCATCCACAGCCGCAGCGCTAAGAGCATGGAGCACAGAGATAATGCACAACGAAGAGAGCAGAAGCCGTGAGCATACTGCTGTCAGCCAATCCCGGATCAGACAGCATGGGAATGGCAGCAAAGACCCCTGCTGCGACGACCCAGTGGACGATGGTATACGCCGATGGAAACAAGCCCAGCCGGTGTGCGCCGCCTCGCCCACACAGTGTGCAGACGCGGTTGACCTGGCGTTGGGCGGAGGGGCCCGCGGCAAAACACGGGCCCAGCCGGTGATCGAAACCGGGACCTCTCGCACCCAAAGCGAGAATCATACCACTAGACCACTAGGCCGCTAACCTAGCCTCAACACAAACACATGTCGCGCATAATGCCAAAAACACACGCGCACACACCTCTCGCGCACTCTACACCATTGCAGCGCAACCACCACCCCGCACCGAGCTCACCCGTCGCAGTGCGCAGCTACAACTCGTCCTACAGCCGTCGTTATCGACGATCCAGTAATATCAAGTTATAGAGGTGGGACGCATCGCCAGCCAAGCAACCTACAGGGCGATTCAGGACACTGCCAGGCCCCGCGCTCTGCTGCGAAGTCTCATGTGTCGCGCAACGGATCGCGCAAGACGCTTGGCCATCCACAGCCGCAGCGCTAAGAGCATGGAGCACAGAGATAATGCACAACGAAAAGAGCAGAAGCCGTGAGCATACTGCTGTCAGCCAATCCCGGATCAGACAGCATGGGAATGGCAGCAAAGACCCTGCTGCGACGACCCAGTGGACGATGGTATGCGCCGATGGAAACAAGCCCAGCCGGAGTGCGCCGCCTCGCCCACACAGTGTGCAGACGCGGTTGACCTGGCGTTGGGCGGAGGGGCCCGCAGGCACAGCCGGTGATCGAAACCGGGACCTCTCGCACCCAAAGCGAGAATCATACCACTAGACCACTAGGCCGCTAACCTAGCCTCAACACAAACACATGTCGCGCATAATGCCAAAACACACGCGCACACACCTCTCGCGCACTCTACACCATTGCAGCGCAACCACCACCCCGCACCGAGCTCACCCGTCGCAGTGCGCAGCTACAACTCGTCCTACAGCCGTCGTTATCGACGATCCAGTAATATCAAGTTATAGAGGTGGGACGCATCGCCAGCCAAGCAACCTACAGGGATTCAGGACACTGCCAGGCCCCGCGCTCTGCTGCGAAGTCTCATGTGTCGCGCAACGGATCGCGCAAGACGCTTGGTCATCCACAGCCGCAGCGCTAAGAGCATGGAGCACAGAGATAATGCACAACGAAGAGAGCAGAAGCCGTGAGCATACTGCTGTCAGCCAATCCCGGATCAGACAGCATGGGAATGGCAGCAAAGACCCCTGCTGCGACGACCCCAAGCAACCTACAGGGATTCAGGACACTGCCAGGCTCCGCGCTCTGCTGCGAAGTCTCATGTGTCGCGCAACGGATCGCGCAAGACGCTTGGTCATCCACAGCCGCAGCGCTAAGAGCATGGAGCACAGAGATAATGCACAACGAAGAGCAGAAGCCGTGAGCATACCTGTCCGCCAATCCCGGATCAGACAGCATGGGAATGGCAGCAAAGACCCCTGCTGCGACGACCCAGTGGACGATGGTATACGCCGATGGAAACAAGCCCAGCCGGTGTGCGCCGCCTCGCCCACACAGTGTGCAGACGCGGTTGACCTGGCGTTAGCGGAGGGCCCGCGGCAAAACACGGGCCCAGCCGGTGATCGAAACCGGGACCTGTCCTACAGCCGTCGTTATCGACGATCCGTAATATCGCTATAGAGGTGGGACGCATCGCCAGCCAAGCAACCCTACAGACATTCAGGACAACTGCCAGGCCCCGCGCTCTGCTGCGAAGTCTCATGTGTCGCGCAACGGATCGCGCAAGACGCTTGGTCATCCACAGCCGCAGCGCTAAGAGCATGGAGCACAGAGATAATGCACAACGAAGAGAGCAGAAGCCGTGAGCATACTGCTGTCAGCCAATCCCGGATCAGACAGCATGGGAATGGCAGCAAAGACCTCGCTGCGACGACCCCAAGCAACCTACAGGGATTCAGGACACTGCCAGGCTCCGCGCTCGCGAAGTCTCATGTGTCGCGCAACGGATCGCGCAAGACGCTTGGTCATCCACAGCCGCAGCGCTAAGAGCATGGAGCACAGATAATGCACAACGAAGAGAGCAGAAGCCGTGAGCATACTGCTGTCAGCCAATCCCGGATCAGACAGCATGGGAATGGCAGCAAAGACCCTGCTGCGACGACCCAGTGGACGATGGAGAGCATGCTGATGGAAACAGCCCAGCCGGTGTGCCGCCTCGCCCACACAGTGTGCAGACGCGGTTGACCTGGCGTTATGAGGCCCGCGGCAAAACACGGGCCCAGCCGGTGATCGAAACCGGGACCTCTCGCACCCAAAGCGAGAATCATACCACTAGACCACTAGGCCGCTAACCTAGCCTCAACACAAACACATGTCGCGCAAATGCAAAACACACGCACACACCTTCGCGCACTCTACACCATTGCAGCGCAACCACCACCCCGCACCGAGCTCACCCGTCGCAGTGCAGCGCTGGCAACTCGTCCTACAGCCGCCGTTATCGACGATCCAGTAATATCAAGTTATAGAGGTGGGACGCATCGCCAACCAAGCAACCTACAGGGATTCAGGACACTGCCAGGCCCCGCGCTCGCTGCGAAGTCTCATGTGTCGCGCAACGGATCGCGCAAGACGCTTGGTCATCCACAGCCGCAGCGCTAAGAGCATGGAGCACAGAGATAATGCACAACGAAGAGAGCAGAAGCCGTGAGCATACTGCTGTCAGCCAATCCCGGATCAGACAGCATGGGAATGGCAGCAAAGACCCTGCTGCGACGACCCAGTGGACGATGGTATGCGCCGATGGAAACAAGCCCAGCCGGTGTGCGCCGCCTCGCCCACACAGTGTGCAGACGCGGTTGACCTGGCGTTGGGCGGAGGGGGCCCGCAGGCAGCCGGTGATCGAAACCGGGACTCTCGCACCCAAAGCGAGAATCATACCACTAGACCACTAGGCCGCTAACCTAGCCTCAACACAAACACATGTCGCGCATAATAAAAACACACGCGCACACCTCTCGCGCACTCTACACCATTGCAGCGCAACCACCACCCCGCACCGAGCTCACCCGTCGCAGTGCGCAGCTACAACTGTCCTACAGCCGTCGTTATCGACGATCCAGTAATATCAAGTTATAGAGGTGGGACGCATCGCCAACCAAGCAACCTACAGGGATTCAGGACACTGCCAGGCCCCGCGCTCTGCTGCGAAGTCTCATGTGTCGCGCAACGGATCGCGCAAGACGCTTGGTCATCCACAGCCGCAGCGCTAAGAGCATGGAGCACAGAGATAATGCACAACGAAAAGAGCAGAAGCCGTGAGCATACTGCTGTCAGCCTGGATCAGACAGCATGGGAATGGCAGCAAAAGACCCCTGCTGCGACGACCCAGTGGACGATGGTATGCGCCGATGGAAACAAGCCCAGCCGGTGTGCGCCGCCTCGCCCACACAGTGTGCAGACGCGGTTGACCTGGCGTTGGGCGGAGGCCCGGCACGGGCCCAGCCGGTGATCGAAACCGGGACCCTCGCACCCAAAGCGAGAATCATACCACTAGACCACTAGGCCGCTAACCTAGCCTCAACACAAACACATGTCGCGCATAATGCCAAAAACACACGCGCACACACCTCTCGCGCACTCTACACCATTGCAGCGCAACCACCACCCCGCACCGAGCTCACCCGTCGCAGTGCGCAGCTACAACTCGTCCTACAGCCGTCGTTATCGACGATCCAGTAATATCAAGTTATAGAGGTGGGACGCATCGCCAGCCAAGCAACCTACAGGATTCAGGACACTGCCAGGCCCCGCGCTCTGCTGCGAAGTCTCATGTGTCGCGCAACGGATCGCGCAAGACGCTTGGTCATCCACAGCCGCAGCGCTAAGAGCATGGAGCACAGAGATAATGCACAACGAAAGAGCAGAAGCCGTGAGCATACTGCTGTCAGCCAATCCCGGATCAGACAGCATGGGAATGGCAGCAAAGACCCCCGCTGCGACGACCCCAAGCAACCAGCCAGGATTCAGGACACTGCCAGGCCTGCGCGCTCTGCTGCGAAGTCTCATGTGTCGCGCAACGGATCGCGCAAAGACTTGGTCATCCACAGCCGCAGCGCTAAGAGCATGGAGCACAGAGATAATGCACAACGACGAGCACAAGCCGTGAGCATACTGCAGTCAGCCAATCCCGGATCAGACAGCATGGGAATGGCAGCAAAAGACCCCTATGGTGCGACGACCCCAAGCAACCTACAGGGATTCAGGACACTGCCAGGCCCGCGCTCTGCTGCGAAGTCTCATGTGTCGCGCAACGGATCGCGCAAGACGCTTGGTCATCCACAGCCGCAGCGCTAAGAGCATGGAGCACAGAGATAATGCACAACGAAGAGAGCAGAAGCCGTGAGCATACTGCTGTCAGCCAATCCCGGATCAGACAGCATGGGAATGGCAGCAAAGACCCCTGCTGCGACGACCCAGTGGACGATGGTATGCGCCGATGGAAACAAGCCCAGCCGGTGTGCGCCGCCTCGCCCCACAGTGTGCAGACGCGGTTGACCTGGCGTTGGGCGGAGGGGCCCGCGGCAAAACACGGGCCCAGCCGGTGATCGAAACCGGGACTCTCGCACCCAAAGCGAGAATCATACCACTAGACCACTAGGCCGCTAACCTAGCCTCAACACAAACACATGTCGCGCATAATGCCAAAACACACGCGCACACACCTCTCGCGCACTCTACACCATTGCAGCGCAACCACCACCCCGCACCGAGCTCACCTGTCGCAGTGCGCAGCTACAACTGGTCCTACAGCCGTCGTTATCGACGATCCAGTAATATCAAGTTATAGAGGTGGGACGCATCGCCAGCCAAGCAACCTACAGGATTCAGGACACTGCCAGGCCCTGCGCTCCGCTGCGAAGTCTCATGTGTCGCGCAACGGATCGCGCAAGACGCTTGGTCATCCACAGCCGCAGCGCTAAGAGCATGGAGCACAGAGATAATGCACAACAAAGAGCAGAAGCCGTGAGCATACTGCTGTCAAATAATCCCGGATCTAGACAGCATGGGAATGCAGCAAAACCCCCTGCCGCGACCCCAAGCAACCTACAGGATTCAGGACACCGCCAGCCCCGCGCTCTGACGAAGTCTCATGTGTCGCAACGGATCGCGCAAGACGCTTGGTCATCCACAGCCGCAGCCAAGAGCATGGAGCAGAGATAATGCACAACGAAGAGAGCAGAAGCCGTGGAGCATACTGCTGTCCGTTAATCCCGGATCACAGCATAATGGCAGCAAAAGACCCCTGCTGCGACGACCAAGCAACCTACAGGATTCAGGACACTGCCAGGCCCCGCGCTCTGCTGCGAAGTCTCGTGTCGCGCAACGGATCGCGCAAGACGCTTGGGTCATCCACAGCCGCAGCGCTAAGAGCATGGAGCACAGAGATAATGCACAACGAAGAGAGCAGAAGCCGTGAGCATACTGCTGTCAGCCAATCCCGGATCAGACAGCATGGGAATGGCAGCAAAAGACCCCTGCTGCGACGACCCAGTGGACGATGGTATGCGCCGATGGAAACAAGCCCAGCCGGTGTGCGCCGCCTCGCCACACAGTGTGCAGACGCGGTTGACCTGGCGTTGGGAGGAGGGCGGCAAAACACGGGCCCAGCCGGTGATCGAAACCGGGACCTCTCGCACCCAAAGCGAGAATCATACCACTAGACCACTAGGCCGCTAACCTAGCCTCAACACAAACACATGTCGCGCATAATGCCAAAACACACGCGCACACCTCTCGCGCACTCTACACCATTGCAGCGCAACCACCACCCCGCACCGAGCTCACCCGTCGCAGTGCGCAGCTACAACTCGTCCTACAGCCGTCGTTATCGACGATCCAGTAATATCAAGTTATAGAGGTGGGACGCATCGCCAGCCAAGCAACCTACAGGGATTCAGGACACTGCCAGGCCCCGCGCTCTGCTGCGAAGTCTCATGTGTCGCGCAACGGATCGCGCAAGACGCTTGGTCATCCACAGCCGCAGCGCTAAGAGCATGGAGCACAGAGATAATGCACAACGAAAGAGCAGAAGCCGTGAGCATACTGCTGTCAGCCAATCCCGGATCAGACAGCATGGGAATGGCAGCAAAGACCCCTGCTGCGACGACCCAGTGGACGATGGTATGCGCCGATGGAAACAAGCCCAGCCGGTGTGCGCCGCCTCGCCCACACAGTGTGCAGACGCGGTTGACCTGGCGTTGGGCGGAGGGGCCCGCGGCAAAACACGGGCCCAGCCGGTGATCGAAACCGGGACCTCTCGCACCCAAAGCGAGAATCATACCACTAGACCACTAGGCCGCTAACCTAGCCTCAACACAAACACATGTCGCGCATAATGCCAAAACACACGCGCACACACCTCTCGCGCACTCTACACCATTGCAGCGCAACCACCACCCCGCACCGAGCTCACCCGTCGCAGTGCGCAGCTACAACTCGTCCTACAGCCGTCGTTATCGACGATCCAGTAATATCAAGTTATAGAGGTGGGACGCATCGCCAGCCAAGCAACCTACAGGGATTCAGGACACTGCCAGGCCCCGCGCTCTGCTGCGAAGTCTCATGTGTCGCGCAACGGATCGCGCAAGACGCTTGGTCATCCACAGCCGCAGCGCTAAGAGCATGGAGCACAGAGATAATGCACAACGAAGAGAGCAGAAGCCGTGAGCATACTGCTGTCAGCCAATCCCGGATCAGACAGCATGGGAATGGCAGCAAAAGACCCCTGCTGCGACGACCCAGTGGACGATGGTATGCGCCGATGGAAACAAGCCCAGCCGGAGTGCGCCGCCTCGCCCACACAGTGTGCAGACGCGGTTGACCTGGCGTTGGGCGGAGGGGCCCGCGGCAAAACACGGGCCCAGCCGGTGATCGAAACCGGGACCTCTCGCACCCAAAGCGAGAATCATACCACTAGACCACTAGGCCGCTAACCTAGCCTCAACACAAACACATGTCGCGCATAATGCCAAAACACACGCGCACACACCTCTCGCGCACTCTACACCATTGCAGCGCAACCACCACCCCGCACCGAGCTCACCCGTCGCAGTGCGCAGCTACAACTCGTCCTACAGCCGTCGTTATCGACGATCCAGTAATATCAAGTTATAGAGGTGGGACGCATCGCCAACCAAGCAACCTACAGGGATTCAGGACACTGCCAGGCCCCGCGCTCTGCTGCGAAGTCTCATGTGTCGCGCAACGGATCGCGCAAGACGCTTGGTCATCCACAGCCGCAGCGCTAAGAGCATGGAGCACAGAGATAATGCACAACGAAGAGAGCAGAAGCCGTGAGCATACTGCTGTCAGCCAATCCCGGATCAGACAGCATGGGAATGGCAGCAAAAGACCCCTGCTGCGACGACCCTGGACGAACCTACAGGATTCAGACACCGCCAGGCCCAAGCGACCTGCTGCGAAGGCTCATGGGTCGCGCAACGGATCGCGCAAGACGCTTGAATCATCCACAGCCGCGCTAAGAGCATGGAACACAGCGCATAATGCACAACGAAGAGAGCACAAGCCGTGAGCATACCGTTGTCGCAGCCAATCCCGATCAGACAGCATGCTAATGGCAGCAAAGGTTATACCGGTGGGACGCACCCCAAGCAAACCTACAGGGATTCAGGACACTGCCAGGCCCCGCGCTCTGCTGCGAAGTCTCATGTGTCGCGCAACGGATCGCGCAAGACGCTTGGTCATCCACAGCCGCAGCGCTAAGAGCATGGAGCACAGAGATAATGCACAACGAAGAGAGCAGAAGCCGTGAGCATACTGCTGTCAGCCAATCCCGGATCAGACAGCATGGGAATGGCAGCAAAAGACCCCTGCTGCGACGACCCAGTGGACGATGGTATGCGCCGATGGAAACAAGCCCAGCCGGTGTGCGCCGCCTCGCCCACACAGTGTGCAGACGCGGTTGACCTGGCGTTGGGCGGAGGGGCCCGCGGCAAAACACGGGCCCAGCCGGTGATCGAAACCGGGACCTCTCGCACCCAAAGCGAGAATCATACCACTAGACCACTAGGCCGCTAACCTAGCCTCAACACAAACACATGTCGCGCATAATGCCAAAACACACGCGCACACCTCTCGCGCACTCTACACCATTGCAGCGCAACCACCACCCCGCACCGAGCTCACCCGTCGCAGTGCGCAGCTACAACTCGTCCTACAGCCGTCGTTATCGACGATCCAGTAATATCAAGTTATAGAGGTGGGACGCATCGCCAGCCAAGCAACCTACAGGGATTCAGGACACTGCCAGGCCCCGCGCTCTGCTGCGAAGTCTCATGTGTCGCGCAACGGATCGCGCAAGACGCTTGGTCATCCACAGCCGCAGCGCTAAGAGCATGGAGCACAGAGATAATGCACAACGAAGAGAGCAGAAGCCGTGAGCATACTGCTGTCAGCCAATCCCGGATCAGACAGCATGGGAATGGCAGCAAAAGACCCCTGCTGCGACGACCCAGTGGACGATGGTATGCGCCGATGGAAACAAGCCCAGCCGGTGTGCGCCGCCTCGCCCACACAGTGTGCAGACGCGGTTGACCTGGCGTTGGGCGGAGGGGCCCGCGGCAAAACACGGGCCCAGCCGGTGATCGAAACCGGGACCTCTCGCACCCAAAGCGAGAATCATACCACTAGACCACTAGGCCGCTAACCTAGCCTCAACACAAACACATGTCGCGCATAATGCCAAAACACACGCGCACACACCTCTCGCGCACTCTACACCATTGCAGCGCAACCACCACCCCGCACCGAGCTCATCCGTCGCAGTGCGCAGCTACAACTCGTCCTACAGCCGTCGTTATCGACGATCCAGTAATATCAAGTTATAGAGGTGGGACGCATCGCCAGCCAAGCAACCTACAGGGATTCAGGACACTGCCAGGCCCCGCGCTCTGCTGCGAAGTCTCATGTGTCGCGCAACGGATCGCGCAAGACGCTTGGTCATCCACAGCCGCAGCGCTAAGAGCATGGAGCACAGAGATAATGCACAACGAAGAGAGCAGAAGCCGTGAGCATACTGCTGTCAGCCAATCCCGGATCAGACAGCATGGGAATGGCAGCAAAAGACCCCTGCTGCGACGACCCAGTGGACGATGGTATGCGCCGATGGAAACAAGCCCAGCCGGTGTGCGCCGCCTCGCCCACACAGTGTGCAGACGCGGTTGACCTGGCGTTGGGCGGAGGGCCCGCGGCAAAACACGGGCCCAGCCGGTGATCGAAACCGGGACCTCTCGCACCCAAAGCGAGAATCATACCACTAGACCACTAGGCCGCTAACCTAGCCTCAACACAAACACATGTCGCGCATAATGCCAAAACACACGCGCACACACCTCTCGCGCACTCTACACCATTGCAGCGCAACCACCACCCCGCACCGAGCTCACCCGTCGCAGTGCGCAGCTACAACTCGTCCTACAGCCGTCGTTATCGACGATCCAGTAATATCAAGTTATAGAGGTGGGACGCATCGCCAGCCAAGCAACCTACAGGGATTCAGGACACTGCCAGGCCCCGCGCTCTGCTGCGAAGTCTCATGTGTCGCGCAACGGATCGCGCAAGACGCTTGGTCATCCACAGCCGCAGCGCTAAGAGCATGGAGCACAGAGATAATGCACAACGAAGAGAGCAGAAGTGAGCATACTGCTGTCAGCCAATCCCGGATCAGACAGCATGGGAATGGCAGCAAAAGACCCCTGCTGCGACGACCCAGTGGACGATGGTATGCGCCGATGGAAACAAGCCCAGCCGGTGTGCGCCGCCTCGCCCACACAGTGTGCAGACGCGGTTGACCTGGCGTTGGGCGGAGGGGCCCGCGGCAAACACGGGCCCAGCCGGTGATCGAAACCGGACCTCTCGCACCCAAAGCGAGAATCATACCACTAGACCACTAGGCCGCTAACCTAGCCTCAACACAAACACATGTCGCGCATAATGCCAAAACACACGCGCACACACCTCTCGCGCACTCTACACCATTGCAGCGCAACCACCACCCCGCACCGAGCTCACCCGTCGCAGTGCGCAGCTACAACTCGTCCTACAGCCGTCGTTATCGACGATCCAGTAATATCAAGTTATAGAGGTGGGACGCATCGCCAGCCAAGCAACCTACAGGGATTCAGGACACTGCCAGGCCCCGCGCTCTGCTGCGAAGTCTCATGTGTCGCGCAACGGATCGCGCAAGACGCTTGGTCATCCACAGCCGCAGCGCTAAGAGCATGGAGCACAGAGATAATGCACAACGAAAGAGCAGAAGCCGTGAGCATACTGCTGTCAGCCAATCCCGGATCAGACAGCATGGGAATGGCAGCAAAGACCCCTGCTGCGACGACCCTGGACAACTCGATGGAGAATCATACCACTAGACCACTAGGCCGCTAACCTAGCCTCAACACAAACATGTCGCGCAATGCCAAAACACACGCGCACACACCTCTCGCGCACTCTACACCATTGCAGCGCAACCACCACCCCGCACCGAGCTCACCCGTCGCAGTGCGCAGCTACAACTCGTCCTACAGCCGTCGTTATCGACGATCCAGTAATATCAAGTTATAGAGGTGGGACGCATCGCCAGCCAAGCAACCTGGGCGATTCAGGACACTGCCAGGCCCCGCGCTCTGCTGCGAAGTCTCATGTGTCGCGCAACGGATCGCGCAAGACGCTTGGCATCCACAGCCGCAGCGCTAAGAGCATGGAGCACAGAGATAATGCACAACGAAAAGAGCAGAAGCCGTGAGCATACTGCTGTCAGCCAATCCCGGATCAGACAGCATGGGAATGGCAGCAAAAGACCCCTGCTGCGACGACCCAGTGGACGATGGTATGCGCCGATGGAAACAAGCCCAGCCGGAGTGCGCCGCCTCGCCCACACAGTGTGCAGACGCGGTTGACCTGGCGTTGGGCGGAGGGGCCCGCAGGCACAGCCAGTGATCGAAACCGGGACCTCTCGCACCCAAAGCGAGAATCATACCACTAGACCACTAGGCCGCTAACCTAGCCTCAACACAAACACATGTCGCTTAATGCCAAAAACACGCGCACACCTCTCGCGCACTCTACACCATTGCAGCGCAACCACCACCCCGCACCGAGCTCACCCGTCGCAGTGCGCAGCTACACTCGTCCTACAGCCGTCGTTATCGACGATCCAGTAATATCAAGATTATAGAGGTGGGACGCATCGCCAGGCCAAGCAACCTACGGGCGATTCAGGACACTGCCAGGCCCGCGCTCTGCTGCAGAGTCTCATGTGTCGCGCAACGGATCGCGCAAGACGCTTGGCCATCCACAGCCGCAGCGCTAAGAGCATGGAGCACAGAGATAATGCACAACGAAAAGAGCAGAAGCCGTGAGCATACTGCTGTCAGCCAATCCCGGATCAGACAGCATGGGAATGGCAGCAAAGACCCCTGCTGCGACGACCCAGTGGACGATGGTATGCGCCGATGGAAACAAGCCCAGCCGGAGTGCGCCGCCTCGCCCACACAGTGTGCAGACGCGGTTGACCTGGCGTTGGGCGGAGGGGCCCGCAGGCACAGCCGGTGATCGAAACCGGACCTCTCGCACCCAAAGCGAGAATCATACCACCAGACCACTAGGCCGCTAACCTAGCCTCAACACAAACACATGTCGCGCATAATGCCAAAAACACACGCGCACACACCTCTCGCGCACTCTACACCATTGCAGCGCAACCACCACCCCGCACCGAGCTCACCCGTCGCAGTGCGCAGCTACAACTCGTCCTACAGCCGTCGTTATCGACGATCCAGTAATATCAAGTTATAGAGGTGGGACGCATCGCCAGCCAAGCAACCTACAGGGCGATTCAGGACACTGCCAGGCCCCGCGCTCTGCTGCGAAGTCTCATGTGTCGCGCAACGGATCGCGCAAGACGCTTGGCCATCCACAGCCGCAGCGCTAAGAGCATGGAGCACAGAGATAATGCACAACGAAAAGAGCAGAAGCCGTGAGCATACTGCTGTCAGCCAATCCGGATCAGACAGCATGGGAATGGCAGCAAAAGACCCCTGCTGCGACGACCCAGTGGACGATGGTATGCGCCGATGAAACAAGCCCAGCCGGAGTGCGCCGCCTCGCCCACACAGTGTGCAGACGCGGTTGACCTGGCGTTGGGCGGAGGGGGCCCGCAGGCACAGCCGGTGATCGAAACCGGGACCTCTCGCACCCAAAGCGAGAATCATACCACTAGACCACTAGGCCGCTAACCTAGCCTCAACACAAACACATGTCGCGCTTAATGCCAAAAACACACGCGCACACACCTCTCGCGCACTCTACACCATTGCAGCGCAACCACCACCCCGCACCGAGCTCACCCGTCGCAGTGCGCAGCTACAACTCGTCCTACAGCCGTCGTTATCGACGATCCAGTAATATCAAGTTATAGAGGTGGGACGCATCGCCAGCCAAGCAACCTACAGGGCGATTCAGGACACTGCCAGGCCGCGCTCTGCTGCGAAGTCTCATGTGTCGCGCAACGGATCGCGCAAGACGCTTGGCCATCCACAGCCGCAGCGCTAAGAGCATGGAGCACAGAGATAATGCACAACGAAAGAGCAGAAGCCGTGAGCATACTGCTGTCAGCCAATCCCGGATCAGACAGCATGGGAATGGCAGCAAAGACCCTGCTGCGACGACCCAGTGGACGATGGTATGCGCCGATGGAAACAAGCCCAGCCAGGTGCGCCGCCTCGCCCACACAGTGTGCAGACGCGGTTGACCTGGCGTTGGGCGGAGGGGGCCGCAGGCCCAGCCGGTGATCGAAACCGGGACCTCTCGCACCCAAAGCGAGAATCATACCACTAGACCACTAGGCCGCTAACCTAGCCTCAACACAAACACATGTCGCGCTTAATGCCAAAAACACACGCGCACACCTCTCGCGCACTCTACACCATTGCAGCGCAACCACCACCCCGCACCGAGCTCACCCGTCGCAGTGCGCAGCTACAACTCGTCCTACAGCCGTCGTTATCGACGATCCAGTAATATCAAGTTATAGAGGTGGGACGCATCGCCAGCCAAGCAACCTACAGGGCGATTCAGGACACTGCCAGGCCCCGCGCTCTGCGGAAGTCTCATGTGTCGCGCAACGGATCGCGCAAGACGCTTGGCCATCCACAGCCGCAGCGCTAAGAGCATGGAGCACAGAGATAATGCACAACGAAGAGAGCAGAAGCCGTGAGCATACTGCTGTCAGCCAATCCCGGATCAGACAGCATGGGAATGGCAGCAAAAGACCCCTGCTGCGACGACCCAGTGGACGATGGTATGCGCCGATGGAAACAAGCCCAGCCGGAGTGCGCCGCCTCGCCCACACAGTGTGCAGACGCGGTTGACCTGGCGTTGGGCGGAGGGCCGCAGGCACAGCCGGTGATCGAAACCGGACCTCTCGCACCCAAAGCGAGAATCATACCACTAGACCACTAGGCCGCTAACCTAGCCTCAACACAAACACATGTCGCGCATAATGCCAAAAACACACGCGCACACACCTCTCGCGCACTCTACACCATTGCAGCGCAACCACCACCCCGCACCGAGCTCACCGTCGCAGTGCGCAGCTACAACTCGTCCTACAGCCGTCGTTATCGACGATCCAGTAATATCAAGTTATAGAGGTGGGACGCATCGCCAGCCAAGCAACCTACAGGGATTCAGGACACTGCCAGGCCCCGCGCTCTGCTGCGAAGTCTCATGTGTCGCGCAACGGATCGCGCAAGACGCTTGGCCATCCACAGCCGCAGCGCTAAGAGCATGGAGCACAGAGATAATGCACAACGAAGAGAGCAGAAGCCGTGAGCATACTGCTGTCAGCCAATCCCGGATCAGACAGCATGGGAATGGCAGCAAAAGACCCCTGCTGCGACGACCCAGTGGACGATGGTATGCGCCGATGGAAACAAGCCCAGCCGGAGTGCGCCGCCTCGCCCACACAGTGTGCAGACGCGGTTGACCTGGCGTTGGGCGGAGGGCCCGCAGGCACAGCCGGTGATCGAAACCGGGACCTCTCGCACCCAAAGCGAGAATCATACCACTAGACCACTAGGCCGCTAACCTAGCCTCAACACAAACACATGTCGCGCATAATGCCAAAAACACACGCGCACACACCTCTCGCGCACTCTACACCATTGCAGCGCAACCACCACCCCGCACCGAGCTCACCCGTCGCAGTGCGCAGCTACAACTCGTCCTACAGCCGTCGTTATCGACGATCCAGTAATATCAAGTTATAGAGGTGGGACGCATCGCCAGCCAAGCAACCTACAGGGCGATTCAGGACACTGCCAGGCCCCGCGCTCTGCTGCGAAGTCTCATGTGTCGCGCAACGGATCGCGCAAGACGCTTGGCCATCCACAGCCGCAGCGCTAAGAGCATGGAGCACAGAGATAATGCACAACGAAAAGAGCAGAAGCCGTGAGCATACTGCTGTCAGCCAATCCCGGATCAGACAGCATGGGAATGGCAGCAAAAGACCCCTGCTGCGACGACCCAGTGGACGATGGTATGCGCCGATGGAAACAAGCCCAGCCGGGTGCGCCGCCTCGCCCACACAGTGTGCAGACGCGGTTGACCTGGCGTTGGGCGGAGGGCCCGCAGGCACAGCCGGTGATCGAAACCGGGACCTCTCGCACCCAAAGCGAGAATCATACCACTAGACCACTAGGCCGCTAACCTAGCCTCAACACAAACACATGTCGCGCATAATGCCAAAAACACACGCGCACACACCTCTCGCGCACTCTACACCATTGCAGCGCAACCACCACCCCGCACCGAGCTCACCCGTCGCAGTGCGCAGCTACAACTCGTCCTACAGCCGTCGTTATCGACGATCCAGTAATATCAAGTTATAGAGGTGGGACGCATCGCCAGCCAAGCAACCTACAGGGCGATTCAGGACACTGCCAGGCCCCGCGCTCTGCTGCGAAGTCTCATGTGTCGCGCAACGGATCGCGCAAGACGCTTGGCCATCCACAGCCGCAGCGCTAAGAGCATGGAGCACAGAGATAATGCACAACGAAAGAGCAGAAGCCGTGAGCATACTGCTGTCAGCCAATCCCGGATCAGACAGCATGGGAATGGCAGCAAAAGACCCCTGCTGCGACGACCCAGTGGACGATGGTATGCGCCGATGGAAACAAGCCCAGCCGGAGTGCGCCGCCTCGCCCACACAGTGTGCAGACGCGGTTGACCTGGCGTTGGGCGGAGGGGCCCGCAGGCACAGCCGGTGATCGAAACCGGACCTCTCGCACCCAAAGCGAGAATCATACCACTAGACCACTAGGCCGCTAACCTAGCCTCAACACAAACACATGTCGCGCTTAATGCCAAAACACACGCGCACACACCTCTCGCGCACTCTACACCATTGCAGCGCAACCACCACCCCGCACCGAGCTCACCCGTCGCAGTGCGCAGCTACAACTCGTCCTACAGCCGTCGTTATCGACGATCCAGTAATATCAAGTTATAGAGGTGGGACGCATCGCCAGCCAAGCAACCTACAGGGCGATTCAGGACACTGCCAGGCCCCGCGCTCTGCTGCGAAGTCTCATGTGTCGCGCAACGGATCGCGCAAGACGCTTGGCCATCCACAGCCGCAGCGCTAAGAGCATGGAGCACAGAGATAATGCACAACGAAGAGAGCAGAAGCCGTGAGCATACTGCTGTCAGCCAATCCCGGATCAGACAGCATGGGAATGGCAGCAAAAGACCCTGCTGCGACGACCCAGTGGACGATGGTATGCGCCGATGGAAACAAGCCCAGCCGGAGTGCGCCGCCTCGCCCACACAGTGTGCAGACGCGGTTGACCTGGCGTTGGGCGGAGGGGGCCTGCAGGCACAGCCGGTGATCGAAACCGGGACCTCTCGCACCCAAAGCGAGAATCATACCACTAGACCACTAGGCCGCTAACCTAGCCTCAACACAAACACATGTCGCGCATAATGCCAAAACACACGCGCACACACCTCTCGCGCACTCTACACCATTGCAGCGCAACCACCACCCCGCACCGAGCTCACCCGTCGCAGTGCGCAGCTACAACTCGTCCTACAGCCGTCGTTATCGACGATCCAGTAATATCAAGTTATAGAGGTGGGACGCATCGCCAGCCAAGCAACCTACAGGGATTCAGGACACTGCCAGGCCCCGCGCTCTGCTGCGAAGTCTCATGTGTCGCGCAACGGATCGCGCAAGACGCTTGGCCATCCACAGCCGCAGCGCTAAGAGCATGGAGCACAGAGATAATGCACAACGAAAAGAGCAGAAGCCGTGAGCATACTGCTGTCAGCCAATCCCGGATCAGACAGCATGGGAATGGCAGCAAAAGACCCCTGCTGCGACGACCCAGTGGACGATGGTATGCGCCGATGGAAACAAGCCCAGCCGGAGTGCGCCGCCTCGCCCACACAGTGTGCAGACGCGGTTGACCTGGCGTTGGGCGGAGGGGGCCCGCAGGCACAGCCGGTGATCGAAACCGGGACCTCTCGCACCCAAAGCGAGAATCATACCACTAGACCACTAGGCCGCTAACCTAGCCTCAACACAAACACATGTCGCGCATAATGCCAAAACACACGCGCACACACCTCTCGCGCACTCTACACCATTGCAGCGCAACCACCACCCCGCACCGAGCTCACCCGTCGCAGTGCGCAGCTACAACTCGTCCTACAGCCGTCGTTATCGACGATCCAGTAATATCAAGTTATAGAGGTGGGACGCATCGCCAGCCAAGCAACCTACAGGGCGATTCAGGACACTGCCAGGCCCCGCGCTCTGCTGCGAAGTCTCATGTGTCGCGCAACGGATCGCGCAAGACGCTTGGCATCCACAGCCGCAGCGCTAAGAGCATGGAGCACAGAGATAATGCACAACGAAGAGAGCAGAAGCCGTGAGCATACTGCTGTCAGCCAATCCCGGATCAGACAGCATGGGAATGGCAGCAAAGACCCCTGCTGCGACGACCCAGTGGACGATGGTATGCGCCGATGGAAACAAGCCCAGCCGGAGTGCGCCGCCTCGCCCACACAGTGTGCAGACGCGGTTGACCTGGCGTTGGGCGGAGGGGGCCCGCAGGCCCAGCCGGTGATCGAAACCGGGACCTCTCGCACCCAAAGCGAGAATCATACCACTAGACCACTAGGCCGCTAACCTAGCCTCAACACAAACACATGTCGCGCATAATGCCAAAACACACGCGCACACACCTCTCGCGCACTCTACACCATTGCAGCGCAACCACCACCCCGCACCGAGCTCACCCGTCGCAGTGCGCAGCTACAACTCGTCCTACAGCCGTCGTTATCGACGATCCAGTAATATCAAGTTATAGAGGTGGGACGCATCGCCAGCCAAGCAACCTACAGGGCGATTCAGGACACTGCCAGGCCCCGCGCTCTGCTGCGAAGTCTCATGTGTCGCGCAACGGATCGCGCAAGACGCTTGGCCATCCACAGCCGCAGCGCTAAGAGCATGGAGCACAGAGATAATGCACAACGAAAGAGCAGAAGCCGTGAGCATACTGCTGTCAGCCAATCCCGGATCAGACAGCATGGGAATGGCAGCAAAAGACCCCTGCTGCGACGACCCAGTGGACGATGGTATGCGCCGATGGAAACAAGCCCAGCCGGAGTGCGCCGCCTCGCCCACACAGTGTGCAGACGCGGTTGACCTGGCGTTGGGCGGAGGGGCCCGCAGGCCAGCCGGTGATCGAAACCGGGACCTCTCGCACCCAAAGCGAGAATCATACCACTAGACCACTAGGCCGCTAACCTAGCCTCAACACAAACACATGTCGCGCATAATGCCAAAACACACGCGCACACACCTCTCGCGCACTCTACACCATTGCAGCGCAACCACCACCCCGCACCGAGCTCACCCGTCGCAGTGCGCAGCTACAACTCGTCCTACAGCCGTCGTTATCGACGATCCAGTAATATCAAGTTATAGAGGTGGGACGCATCGCCAGCCAAGCAACCTACAGGGCGATTCAGGACCCCGCGCTCTGCTGCGAAGTCTCATGTGTCGCGCAACGGATCGCGCAAGACGCTTGGCCATCCACAGCCGCAGCGCTAAGAGCATGGAGCACAGAGATAATGCACAACGAAGAGAGCAGAAGCCGTGAGCATACTGCTGTCAGCCAATCCCGGATCAGACAGCATGGGAATGGCAGCAAAAGACCCCTGCTGCGACGACCCAGTGGACGATGGTATGCGCCGATGGAAACAAGCCCAGCCGGAGTGCGCCGCCTCGCCCACACAGTGTGCAGACGCGGTTGACCTGGCGTTGGGCGGAGGGGGCCCGCAGGCACAGCCGGTGATCGAAACCGGGACCTCTCGCACCCAAAGCGAGAATCATACCACTAGACCACTAGGCCGCTAACCTAGCCTCAACACAAACACATGTCGCGCATAATGCCAAAAACACACGCGCACACACCTCTCGCGCACTCTACACCATTGCAGCGCAACCACCACCCCGCACCGAGCTCACCCGTCGCAGTGCGCAGCTACAACTCGTCCTACAGCCGTCGTTATCGACGATCCAGTAATATCAAGTTATAGAGGTGGGACGCATCGCCAGCCAAGCAACCTACAGGGCGATTCAGGACACTGCCAGGCCCCGCGCTCTGCTGCGAAGTCTCATGTGTCGCGCAACGGATCGCGCAAGACGCTTGGCCATCCACAGCCGCAGCGCTAAGAGCATGGAGCACAGAGATAATGCACAACGAAGAGAGCAGAAGCCGTGAGCATACTGCTGTCAGCCAATCCCGGATCAGACAGCATGGGAATGGCAGCAAAAGACCCCTGCTGCGACGACCCAGTGGACGATGGTATGCGCCGATGGAAACAAGCCCAGCCGGAGTGCGCCGCCTCGCCCACACAGTGTGCAGACGCGGTTGACCTGGCGTTGGGCGGAGGGGGCCCGCAGGCACAGCCGGTGATCGAAACCGGGACCTCTCGCACCCAAAGCGAGAATCATACCACTAGACCACTAGGCCGCTAACCTAGCCTCAACACAAACACATGTCGCGCATAATGCCAAAAACACGCGCACACACCTCTCGCGCACTCTACACCATTGCAGCGCAACCACCACCCCGCACCGAGCTCACCCGTCGCAGTGCGCAGCTACAACTCGTCCTACAGCCGTCGTTATCGACGATCCAGTAATATCAAGTTATAGAGGTGGGACGCATCGCCAGCCAAGCAACCTACAGGGATTCAGGACACTGCCAGGCCCCGCGCTCTGCTGCGAAGTCTCATGTGTCGCGCAACGGATCGCGCAAGACGCTTGGCCATCCACAGCCGCAGCGCTAAGAGCATGGAGCACAGAGATAATGCACAACGAAAGAGCAGAAGCCGTGAGCATACTGCTGTCAGCCAATCCCGGATCAGACAGCATGGGAATGGCAGCAAAAGACCCCTGCTGCGACGACCCAGTGGACGATGGTATGCGCCGATGGAAACAAGCCCAGCCGGAGTGCGCCGCCTCGCCCACACAGTGTGCAGACGCGGTTGACCTGGCGTTGGGCGGAGGGCCCGCAGGCACAGCCGGTGATCGAAACCGGGACCTCTCGCACCCAAAGCGAGAATCATACCACTAGACCACTAGGCCGCTAACCTAGCCTCAACACAAACACATGTCGCGCATAATGCCAAAACACACGCGCACACACCTCTCGCGCACTCTACACCATTGCAGCGCAACCACCACCCCGCACCGAGCTCACCCGTCGCAGTGCGCAGCTACAACTCGTCCTACAGCCGTCGTTATCGACGATCCAGTAATATCAAGTTATAGAGGTGGGACGCATCGCCAGCCAAGCAACCTACAGGCGATTCAGGACACTGCCAGGCCCCGCGCTCTGCTGCGAAGTCTCATGTGTCGCGCAACGGATCGCGCAAGACGCTTGGCCATCCACAGCCGCAGCGCTAAGAGCATGGAGCACAGAGATAATGCACAACGAAGAGAGCAGAAGCCGTGAGCATACTGCTGTCAGCCAATCCCGGATCAGACAGCATGGGAATGGCAGCAAAAGACCCCTGCTGCGACGACCCAGTGGACGATGGTATGCGCCGATGGAAACAAGCCCAGCCGGAGTGCGCCGCCTCGCCCACACAGTGTGCAGACGCGGTTGACCTGGCGTTGGGCGGAGGGGGCCCGCAGGCACAGCCGGTGATCGAAACCGGGACCTCTCGCACCCAAAGCGAGAATCATACCACTAGACCACTAGGCCGCTAACCTAGCCTCAACACAAACACATGTCGCGCTTAATGCCAAAACACACGCGCACACACCTCTCGCGCACTCTACACCATTGCAGCGCAACCACCACCCCGCACCGAGCTCACCCGTCGCAGTGCGCAGCTACAACTCGTCCTACAGCCGTCGTTATCGACGATCCAGTAATATCAAGTTATAGAGGTGGGACGCATCGCCAGCCAAGCAACCTACAGGGCGATTCAGGACACTGCCAGGCCCCGCGCTCTGCTGCGAAGTCTCATGTGTCGCGCAACGGATCGCGCAAGACGCTTGGCCATCCACAGCCGCAGCGCTAAGAGCATGGAGCACAGAGATAATGCACAACGAAGAGAGCAGAAGCCGTGAGCATACTGCTGTCAGCCAATCCCGGATCAGACAGCATGGGAATGGCAGCAAAAGACCCCTGCTGCGACGACCCAGTGGACGATGGTATGCGCCGATGGAAACAAGCCCAGCCGGAGTGCGCCGCCTCGCCCACACAGTGTGCAGACGCGGTTGACCTGGCGTTGGGCGGAGGGGGCCCGCAGGCACAGCCGGTGATCGAAACCGGGACCTCTCGCACCCAAAGCGAGAATCATACCACTAGACCACTAGGCCGCTAACCTAGCCTCAACACAAACACATGTCGCGCATAATGCCAAAACACACGCGCACACACCTCTCGCGCACTCTACACCATTGCAGCGCAACCACCACCCCGCACCGAGCTCACCCGTCGCAGTGCGCAGCTACAACTCGTCCTACAGCCGTCGTTATCGACGATCCAGTAATATCAAGTTATAGAGGTGGGACGCATCGCCAGCCAAGCAACCTACAGGGCGATTCAGGACACTGCCAGGCCCCGCGCTCTGCTGCGAAGTCTCATGTGTCGCGCAACGGATCGCGCAAGACGCTTGGCCATCCACAGCCGCAGCGCTAAGAGCATGGAGCACAGAGATAATGCACAACGAAAGAGCAGAAGCCGTGAGCATACTGCTGTCAGCCAATCCCGGATCAGACAGCATGGGAATGGCAGCAAAAGACCCCTGCTGCGACGACCCAGTGGACGATGGTATGCGCCGATGGAAACAAGCCCAGCCGGAGTGCGCCGCCTCGCCCACACAGTGTGCAGACGCGGTTGACCTGGCGTTGGGCGGAGGGGCCCGCAGGCACAGCCGGTGATCGAAACCGGGACCTCTCGCACCCAAAGCGAGAATCATACCACTAGACCACTAGGCCGCTAACCTAGCCTCAACACAAACACATGTCGCGCATAATGCCAAACACACGCGCACACACCTCTCGCGCACTCTACACCATTGCAGCGCAACCACCACCCCGCACCGAGCTCACCCGTCGCAGTGCGCAGCTACAACTCGTCCTACAGCCGTCGTTATCGACGATCCAGTAATATCAAGTTATAGAGGTGGGACGCATCGCCAGCCAAGCAACCTACAGGGCGATTCAGGACACTGCCAGGCCCCGCGCTCTGCTGCGAAGTCTCATGTGTCGCGCAACGGATCGCGCAAGACGCTTGGCCATCCACAGCCGCAGCGCTAAGAGCATGGAGCACAGAGATAATGCACAACGAAAGAGCAGAAGCCGTGAGCATACTGCTGTCAGCCAATCCCGGATCAGACAGCATGGGAATGGCAGCAAAAGACCCCTGCTGCGACGACCCAGTGGACGATGGTATGCGCCGATGGAAACAAGCCCAGCCGGAGTGCGCCGCCTCGCCCACACAGTGTGCAGACGCGGTTGACCTGGCGTTGGGCGGAGGGGCCCGCGGCAAAACAGGCCCAGCCGGTGATCGAAACCGGGACCTCTCGCACCCAAAGCGAGAATCATACCACTAGACCACTAGGCCGCTAACCTAGCCTCAACACAAACACATGTCGCGCATAATGCCAAAACACACGCGCACACACCTCTCGCGCACTCTACACCATTGCAGCGCAACCACCACCCCGCACCGAGCTCACCCGTCGCAGTGCGCAGCTACAACTCGTCCTACAGCCGTCGTTATCGACGATCCAGTAATATCAAGTTATAGAGGTGGGACGCATCGCCAGCCAAGCAACCTACAGGGCGATTCAGGACACTGCCAGGCCCCGCGCTCTGCTGCGAAGTCTCATGTGTCGCGCAACGGATCGCGCAAGACGCTTGGCCATCCACAGCCGCAGCGCTAAGAGCATGGAGCACAGAGATAATGCACAACGAAAGAGCAGAAGCCGTGAGCATACTGCTGTCAGCCAATCCCGGATCAGACAGCATGGGAATGGCAGCAAAAGACCCCTGCTGCGACGACCCAGTGGACGATGGTATGCGCCGATGGAAACAAGCCCAGCCGGAGTGCGCCGCCTCGCCCACACAGTGTGCAGACGCGGTTGACCTGGCGTTGGGCGGAGGGCCCGCAGGCACAGCCGGTGATCGAAACCGGGACCTCTCGCACCCAAAGCGAGAATCATACCACTAGACCACTAGGCCGCTAACCTAGCCTCAACACAAACACATGTCGCGCATAATGCCAAAAACACACGCGCACACACCTCTCGCGCACTCTACACCATTGCAGCGCAACCACCACCCCGCACCGAGCTCACCCGTCGCAGTGCGCAGCTACAACTCGTCCTACAGCCGTCGTTATCGACGATCCAGTAATATCAAGTTATAGAGGTGGGACGCATCGCCAGCCAAGCAACCTACAGGGCGATTCAGGACACTGCCAGGCCCCGCGCTCTGCTGCGAAGTCTCATGTGTCGCGCAACGGATCGCGCAAGACGCTTGGCCATCCACAGCCGCAGCGCTAAGAGCATGGAGCACAGAGATAATGCACAACGAAAGAGCAGAAGCCGTGAGCATACTGCTGTCAGCCAATCCCGGATCAGACAGCATGGGAATGGCAGCAAAAGACCCCTGCTGCGACGACCCAGTGGACGATGGTATGCGCCGATGGAAACAAGCCCAGCCGGAGTGCGCCGCCTCGCCCACACAGTGTGCAGACGCGGTTGACCTGGCGTTGGGCGGAGGGGCCCGGCAAAACAGGCCCAGCCGGTGATCGAAACCGGGACCTCTCGCACCCAAAGCGAGAATCATACCACTAGACCACTAGGCCGCTAACCTAGCCTCAACACAAACACATGTCGCGCATAATGCCAAAAACACACGCGCACACACCTCTCGCGCACTCTACACCATTGCAGCGCAACCACCACCCCGCACCGAGCTCACCCGTCGCAGTGCGCAGCTACAACTCGTCCTACAGCCGTCGTTATCGACGATCCAGTAATATCAAGTTATAGAGGTGGGACGCATCGCCAGCCAAGCAACCTACAGGGCGATTCAGGACACTGCCAGGCCCCGCGCTCTGCTGCGAAGTCTCATGTGTCGCGCAACGGATCGCGCAAGACGCTTGGCCATCCACAGCCGCAGCGCTAAGAGCATGGAGCACAGAGATAATGCACAACGAAGAGAGCAGAAGCCGTGAGCATACTGCTGTCAGCCAATCCCGGATCAGACAGCATGGGAATGGCAGCAAAAGACCCCTGCTGCGACGACCCAGTGGACGATGGTATGCGCCGATGGAAACAAGCCCAGCCGGAGTGCGCCGCCTCGCCCACACAGTGTGCAGACGCGGTTGACCTGGCGTTGGGCGGAGGGGCCCGCAGGCACAGCCGGTGATCGAAACCGGGACCTCTCGCACCCAAAGCGAGAATCATACCACTAGACCACTAGGCCGCTAACCTAGCCTCAACACAAACACATGTCGCGCATAATGCCAAAAACACACGCGCACACACCTCTCGCGCACTCTACACCATTGCAGCGCAACCACCACCCCGCACCGAGCTCACCCGTCGCAGTGCGCAGCTACAACTCGTCCTACAGCCGTCGTTATCGACGATCCAGTAATATCAAGTTATAGAGGTGGGACGCATCGCCAGCCAAGCAACCTACAGGGCGATTCAGGACACTGCCAGGCCCCGCGCTCTGCTGCGAAGTCTCATGTGTCGCGCAACGGATCGCGCAAGACGCTTGGCCATCCACAGCCGCAGCGCTAAGAGCATGGAGCACAGAGATAATGCACAACGAAAAGAGCAGAAGCCGTGAGCATACTGCTGTCAGCCAATCCCGGATCAGACAGCATGGGAATGGCAGCAAAAGACCCCTGCTGCGACGACCCAGTGGACGATGGTATGCGCCGATGGAAACAAGCCCAGCCGGAGTGCGCCGCCTCGCCCACACAGTGTGCAGACGCGGTTGACCTGGCGTTGGGCGGAGGGGCCCGCAGGCACAGCCGGTGATCGAAACCGGGACCTCTCGCACCCAAAGCGAGAATCATACCACTAGACCACTAGGCCGCTAACCTAGCCTCAACACAAACACATGTCGCGCATAATGCCAAAACACACGCGCACACACCTCTCGCGCACTCTACACCATTGCAGCGCAACCACCACCCCGCACCGAGCTCACCCGTCGCAGTGCGCAGCTACAACTCGTCCTACAGCCGTCGTTATCGACGATCCAGTAATATCAAGTTATAGAGGTGGGACGCATCGCCAGCCAAGCAACCTACAGGGCGATTCAGGACACTGCCAGGCCCCGCGCTCTGCTGCGAAGTCTCATGTGTCGCGCAACGGATCGCGCAAGACGCTTGGCCATCCACAGCCGCAGCGCTAAGAGCATGGAGCACAGAGATAATGCACAACGAAAGAGCAGAAGCCGTGAGCATACTGCTGTCAGCCAATCCCGGATCAGACAGCATGGGAATGGCAGCAAAAGACCCCTGCTGCGACGACCCAGTGGACGATGGTATGCGCCGATGGAAACAAGCCCAGCCGGAGTGCGCCGCCTCGCCCACACAGTGTGCAGACGCGGTTGACCTGGCGTTGGGCGGAGGGGCCCGCAGGCACAGCCGGTGATCGAAACCGGGACCTCTCGCACCCAAAGCGAGAATCATACCACTAGACCACTAGGCCGCTAACCTAGCCTCAACACAAACACATGTCGCGCATAATGCCAAAACACACGCGCACACACCTCTCGCGCACTCTACACCATTGCAGCGCAACCACCACCCCGCACCGAGCTCACCCGTCGCAGTGCGCAGCTACAACTCGTCCTACAGCCGTCGTTATCGACGATCCAGTAATATCAAGTTATAGAGGTGGGACGCATCGCCAGCCAAGCAACCTACAGGGCGATTCAGGACACTGCCAGGCCCCGCGCTCTGCTGCGAAGTCTCATGTGTCGCGCAACGGATCGCGCAAGACGCTTGGCCATCCACAGCCGCAGCGCTAAGAGCATGGAGCACAGAGATAATGCACAACGAAAGAGCAGAAGCCGTGAGCATACTGCTGTCAGCCAATCCCGGATCAGACAGCATGGGAATGGCAGCAAAAGACCCCTGCTGCGACGACCCAGTGGACGATGGTATGCGCCGATGGAAACAAGCCCAGCCGGAGTGCGCCGCCTCGCCCACACAGTGTGCAGACGCGGTTGACCTGGCGTTGGGCGGAGGGGCCCGCAGGCACAGCCGGTGATCGAAACCGGGACCTCTCGCACCCAAAGCGAGAATCATACCACTAGACCACTAGGCCGCTAACCTAGCCTCAACACAAACACATGTCGCGCATAATGCCAAAAACACACGCGCACACACCTCTCGCGCACTCTACACCATTGCAGCGCAACCACCACCCCGCACCGAGCTCACCCGTCGCAGTGCGCAGCTACAACTCGTCCTACAGCCGTCGTTATCGACGATCCAGTAATATCAAGTTATAGAGGTGGGACGCATCGCCAGCCAAGCAACCTACAGGGCGATTCAGGACACTGCCAGGCCCCGCGCTCTGCTGCGAAGTCTCATGTGTCGCGCAACGGATCGCGCAAGACGCTTGGCCATCCACAGCCGCAGCGCTAAGAGCATGGAGCACAGAGATAATGCACAACGAAAGAGCAGAAGCCGTGAGCATACTGCTGTCAGCCAATCCCGGATCAGACAGCATGGGAATGGCAGCAAAAGACCCCTGCTGCGACGACCCAGTGGACGATGGTATGCGCCGATGGAAACAAGCCCAGCCGGAGTGCGCCGCCTCGCCCACACAGTGTGCAGACGCGGTTGACCTGGCGTTGGGCGGAGGGCCCGCAGGCACAGCCGGTGATCGAAACCGGGACCTCTCGCACCCAAAGCGAGAATCATACCACTAGACCACTAGGCCGCTAACCTAGCCTCAACACAAACACATGTCGCGCATAATGCCAAAAACACACGCGCACACACCTCTCGCGCACTCTACACCATTGCAGCGCAACCACCACCCCGCACCGAGCTCACCCGTCGCAGTGCGCAGCTACAACTCGTCCTACAGCCGTCGTTATCGACGATCCAGTAATATCAAGTTATAGAGGTGGGACGCATCGCCAGCCAAGCAACCTACAGGGCGATTCAGGACACTGCCAGGCCCCGCGCTCTGCTGCGAAGTCTCATGTGTCGCGCAACGGATCGCGCAAGACGCTTGGCCATCCACAGCCGCAGCGCTAAGAGCATGGAGCACAGAGATAATGCACAACGAAAGAGCAGAAGCCGTGAGCATACTGCTGTCAGCCAATCCCGGATCAGACAGCATGGGAATGGCAGCAAAAGACCCCTGCTGCGACGACCCAGTGGACGATGGTATGCGCCGATGGAAACAAGCCCAGCCGGAGTGCGCCGCCTCGCCCACACAGTGTGCAGACGCGGTTGACCTGGCGTTGGGCGGAGGGGCCCGCAGGCACAGCCGGTGATCGAAACCGGGACCTCTCGCACCCAAAGCGAGAATCATACCACTAGACCACTAGGCCGCTAACCTAGCCTCAACACAAACACATGTCGCGCATAATGCCAAAACACACGCGCACACACCTCTCGCGCACTCTACACCATTGCAGCGCAACCACCACCCCGCACCGAGCTCACCCGTCGCAGTGCGCAGCTACAACTCGTCCTACAGCCGTCGTTATCGACGATCCAGTAATATCAAGTTATAGAGGTGGGACGCATCGCCAGCCAAGCAACCTACAGGGCGATTCAGGACACTGCCAGGCCCCGCGCTCTGCTGCGAAGTCTCATGTGTCGCGCAACGGATCGCGCAAGACGCTTGGCCATCCACAGCCGCAGCGCTAAGAGCATGGAGCACAGAGATAATGCACAACGAAAGAGCAGAAGCCGTGAGCATACTGCTGTCAGCCAATCCCGGATCAGACAGCATGGGAATGGCAGCAAAAGACCCCTGCTGCGACGACCCAGTGGACGATGGTATGCGCCGATGGAAACAAGCCCAGCCGGAGTGCGCCGCCTCGCCCACACAGTGTGCAGACGCGGTTGACCTGGCGTTGGGCGGAGGGGGCCCGCAGGCACAGCCGGTGATCGAAACCGGGACCTCTCGCACCCAAAGCGAGAATCATACCACTAGACCACTAGGCCGCTAACCTAGCCTCAACACAAACACATGTCGCGCATAATGCCAAAACACACGCGCACACACCTCTCGCGCACTCTACACCATTGCAGCGCAACCACCACCCCGCACCGAGCTCACCCGTCGCAGTGCGCAGCTACAACTCGTCCTACAGCCGTCGTTATCGACGATCCAGTAATATCAAGTTATAGAGGTGGGACGCATCGCCAGCCAAGCAACCTACAGGGCGATTCAGGACACTGCCAGGCCCCGCGCTCTGCTGCGAAGTCTCATGTGTCGCGCAACGGATCGCGCAAGACGCTTGGCCATCCACAGCCGCAGCGCTAAGAGCATGGAGCACAGAGATAATGCACAACGAAAAGAGCAGAAGCCGTGAGCATACTGCTGTCAGCCAATCCCGGATCAGACAGCATGGGAATGGCAGCAAAAGACCCCTGCTGCGACGACCCAGTGGACGATGGTATGCGCCGATGGAAACAAGCCCAGCCGGAGTGCGCCGCCTCGCCCACACAGTGTGCAGACGCGGTTGACCTGGCGTTGGGCGGAGGGGCCCGCAGGCACAGCCGGTGATCGAAACCGGGACCTCTCGCACCCAAAGCGAGAATCATACCACTAGACCACTAGGCCGCTAACCTAGCCTCAACACAAACACATGTCGCGCATAATGCCAAAAACACACGCGCACACACCTCTCGCGCACTCTACACCATTGCAGCGCAACCACCACCCCGCACCGAGCTCACCCGTCGCAGTGCGCAGCTACAACTCGTCCTACAGCCGTCGTTATCGACGATCCAGTAATATCAAGTTATAGAGGTGGGACGCATCGCCAGCCAAGCAACCTACAGGGCGATTCAGGACACTGCCAGGCCCCGCGCTCTGCTGCGAAGTCTCATGTGTCGCGCAACGGATCGCGCAAGACGCTTGGCCATCCACAGCCGCAGCGCTAAGAGCATGGAGCACAGAGATAATGCACAACGAAAGAGCAGAAGCCGTGAGCATACTGCTGTCAGCCAATCCCGGATCAGACAGCATGGGAATGGCAGCAAAAGACCCCTGCTGCGACGACCCAGTGGACGATGGTATGCGCCGATGGAAACAAGCCCAGCCGGAGTGCGCCGCCTCGCCCACACAGTGTGCAGACGCGGTTGACCTGGCGTTGGGCGGAGGGGGCCCGCAGGCACAGCCGGTGATCGAAACCGGGACCTCTCGCACCCAAAGCGAGAATCATACCACTAGACCACTAGGCCGCTAACCTAGCCTCAACACAAACACATGTCGCGCATAATGCCAAAACACACGCGCACACACCTCTCGCGCACTCTACACCATTGCAGCGCAACCACCACCCCGCACCGAGCTCACCCGTCGCAGTGCGCAGCTACAACTCGTCCTACAGCCGTCGTTATCGACGATCCAGTAATATCAAGTTATAGAGGTGGGACGCATCGCCAGCCAAGCAACCTACAGGGCGATTCAGGACACTGCCAGGCCCCGCGCTCTGCTGCGAAGTCTCATGTGTCGCGCAACGGATCGCGCAAGACGCTTGGCCATCCACAGCCGCAGCGCTAAGAGCATGGAGCACAGAGATAATGCACAACGAAGAGAGCAGAAGCCGTGAGCATACTGCTGTCAGCCAATCCCGGATCAGACAGCATGGGAATGGCAGCAAAAGACCCCTGCTGCGACGACCCAGTGGACGATGGTATGCGCCGATGGAAACAAGCCCAGCCGGAGTGCGCCGCCTCGCCCACACAGTGTGCAGACGCGGTTGACCTGGCGTTGGGCGGAGGGCCCGCAGGCCCAGCCGGTGATCGAAACCGGGACCTCTCGCACCCAAAGCGAGAATCATACCACTAGACCACTAGGCCGCTAACCTAGCCTCAACACAAACACATGTCGCGCATAATGCCAAAAACACACGCGCACACACCTCTCGCGCACTCTACACCATTGCAGCGCAACCACCACCCCGCACCGAGCTCACCCGTCGCAGTGCGCAGCTACAACTCGTCCTACAGCCGTCGTTATCGACGATCCAGTAATATCAAGTTATAGAGGTGGGACGCATCGCCAGCCAAGCAACCTACAGGGATTCAGGACACTGCCAGGCCCCGCGCTCTGCTGCGAAGTCTCATGTGTCGCGCAACGGATCGCGCAAGACGCTTGGCCATCCACAGCCGCAGCGCTAAGAGCATGGAGCACAGAGATAATGCACAACGAAGAGAGCAGAAGCCGTGAGCATACTGCTGTCAGCCAATCCCGGATCAGACAGCATGGGAATGGCAGCAAAAGACCCCTGCTGCGACGACCCAGTGGACGATGGTATGCGCCGATGGAAACAAGCCCAGCCGGTGTGCGCCGCCTCGCCCACACAGTGTGCAGACGCGGTTGACCTGGCGTTGGGCGGAGGGGCCCGCGGCAAAACACGGGCCCAGCCGGTGATCGAAACCGGGACCTCTCGCACCCAAAGCGAGAATCATACCACTAGACCACTAGGCCGCTAACCTAGCCTCAACACAAACACATGTCGCGCATAATGCCAAAACACACGCGCACACACCTCTCGCGCACTCTACACCATTGCAGCGCAACCACCACCCCGCACCGAGCTCACCCGTCGCAGTGCGCAGCTACAACTCGTCCTACAGCCGTCGTTATCGACGATCCAGTAATATCAAGTTATAGAGGTGGGACGCATCGCCAGCCAAGCAACCTACAGGGCGATTCAGGACACTGCCAGGCCCCGCGCTCTGCTGCGAAGTCTCATGTGTCGCGCAACGGATCGCGCAAGACGCTTGGCCATCCACAGCCGCAGCGCTAAGAGCATGGAGCACAGAGATAATGCACAACGAAAGAGCAGAAGCCGTGAGCATACTGCTGTCAGCCAATCCCGGATCAGACAGCATGGGAATGGCAGCAAAAGACCCCTGCTGCGACGACCCAGTGGACGATGGTATGCGCCGATGGAAACAAGCCCAGCCGGAGTGCGCCGCCTCGCCCACACAGTGTGCAGACGCGGTTGACCTGGCGTTGGGCGGAGGGGCCCGCGGCAGGCCCAGCCGGTGATCGAAACCGGGACCTCTCGCACCCAAAGCGAGAATCATACCACTAGACCACTAGGCCGCTAACCTAGCCTCAACACAAACACATGTCGCGCATAATGCCAAAACACACGCGCACACACCTCTCGCGCACTCTACACCATTGCAGCGCAACCACCACCCCGCACCGAGCTCACCCGTCGCAGTGCGCAGCTACAACTCGTCCTACAGCCGTCGTTATCGACGATCCAGTAATATCAAGTTATAGAGGTGGGACGCATCGCCAGCCAAGCAACCTACAGGGGATTCAGGACACTGCCAGGCCCCGCGCTCTGCTGCGAAGTCTCATGTGTCGCGCAACGGATCGCGCAAGACGCTTGGCCATCCACAGCCGCAGCGCTAAGAGCATGGAGCACAGAGATAATGCACAACGAAAGAGCAGAAGCCGTGAGCATACTGCTGTCAGCCAATCCCGGATCAGACAGCATGGGAATGGCAGCAAAAGACCCCTGCTGCGACGACCCAGTGGACGATGGTATGCGCCGATGGAAACAAGCCCAGCCGGTGTGCGCCGCCTCGCCCACACAGTGTGCAGACGCGGTTGACCTGGCGTTGGGCGGAGGGGCCCGCGGCAAAACACGGGCCCAGCCGGTGATCGAAACCGGGACCTCTCGCACCCAAAGCGAGAATCATACCACTAGACCACTAGGCCGCTAACCTAGCCTCAACACAAACACATGTCGCGCATAATGCCAAAACACACGCGCACACACCTCTCGCGCACTCTACACCATTGCAGCGCAACCACCACCCCGCACCGAGCTCACCCGTCGCAGTGCGCAGCTACAACTCGTCCTACAGCCGTCGTTATCGACGATCCAGTAATATCAAGTTATAGAGGTGGGACGCATCGCCAGCCAAGCAACCTACAGGGCGATTCAGGACACTGCCAGGCCCCGCGCTCTGCTGCGAAGTCTCATGTGTCGCGCAACGGATCGCGCAAGACGCTTGGCCATCCACAGCCGCAGCGCTAAGAGCATGGAGCACAGAGATAATGCACAACGAAAGAGCAGAAGCCGTGAGCATACTGCTGTCAGCCAATCCCGGATCAGACAGCATGGGAATGGCAGCAAAAGACCCCTGCTGCGACGACCCAGTGGACGATGGTATGCGCCGATGGAAACAAGCCCAGCCGGAGTGCGCCGCCTCGCCCACACAGTGTGCAGACGCGGTTGACCTGGCGTTGGGCGGAGGGGCCCGCGGCAAAACACGGGCCCAGCCGGTGATCGAAACCGGGACCTCTCGCACCCAAAGCGAGAATCATACCACTAGACCACTAGGCCGCTAACCTAGCCTCAACACAAACACATGTCGCGCATAATGCCAAAACACACGCGCACACACCTCTCGCGCACTCTACACCATTGCAGCGCAACCACCACCCCGCACCGAGCTCACCCGTCGCAGTGCGCAGCTACAACTCGTCCTACAGCCGTCGTTATCGACGATCCAGTAATATCAAGTTATAGAGGTGGGACGCATCGCCAGCCAAGCAACCTACAGGGCGATTCAGGACACTGCCAGGCCCCGCGCTCTGCTGCGAAGTCTCATGTGTCGCGCAACGGATCGCGCAAGACGCTTGGCCATCCACAGCCGCAGCGCTAAGAGCATGGAGCACAGAGATAATGCACAACGAAAGAGCAGAAGCCGTGAGCATACTGCTGTCAGCCAATCCCGGATCAGACAGCATGGGAATGGCAGCAAAAGACCCCTGCTGCGACGACCCAGTGGACGATGGTATGCGCCGATGGAAACAAGCCCAGCCGGAGTGCGCCGCCTCGCCCACACAGTGTGCAGACGCGGTTGACCTGGCGTTGGGCGGAGGGGCCCGCAGGCACAGCCGGTGATCGAAACCGGGACCTCTCGCACCCAAAGCGAGAATCATACCACTAGACCACTAGGCCGCTAACCTAGCCTCAACACAAACACATGTCGCGCATAATGCCAAAACACACGCGCACACACCTCTCGCGCACTCTACACCATTGCAGCGCAACCACCACCCCGCACCGAGCTCACCCGTCGCAGTGCGCAGCTACAACTCGTCCTACAGCCGTCGTTATCGACGATCCAGTAATATCAAGTTATAGAGGTGGGACGCATCGCCAGCCAAGCAACCTACAGGGATTCAGGACACTGCCAGGCCCCGCGCTCTGCTGCGAAGTCTCATGTGTCGCGCAACGGATCGCGCAAGACGCTTGGCCATCCACAGCCGCAGCGCTAAGAGCATGGAGCACAGAGATAATGCACAACGAAGAGAGCAGAAGCCGTGAGCATACTGCTGTCAGCCAATCCCGGATCAGACAGCATGGGAATGGCAGCAAAAGACCCCTGCTGCGACGACCCAGTGGACGATGGTATGCGCCGATGGAAACAAGCCCAGCCGGTGTGCGCCGCCTCGCCCACACAGTGTGCAGACGCGGTTGACCTGGCGTTGGGCGGAGGGGCCCGCGGCAAAACACGGGCCCAGCCGGTGATCGAAACCGGGACCTCTCGCACCCAAAGCGAGAATCATACCACTAGACCACTAGGCCGCTAACCTAGCCTCAACACAAACACATGTCGCGCATAATGCCAAAACACACGCGCACACACCTCTCGCGCACTCTACACCATTGCAGCGCAACCACCACCCCGCACCGAGCTCACCCGTCGCAGTGCGCAGCTACAACTCGTCCTACAGCCGTCGTTATCGACGATCCAGTAATATCAAGTTATAGAGGTGGGACGCATCGCCAGCCAAGCAACCTACAGGGATTCAGGACACTGCCAGGCCCCGCGCTCTGCTGCGAAGTCTCATGTGTCGCGCAACGGATCGCGCAAGACGCTTGGTCATCCACAGCCGCAGCGCTAAGAGCATGGAGCACAGAGATAATGCACAACGAAGAGAGCAGAAGCCGTGAGCATACTGCTGTCAGCCAATCCCGGATCAGACAGCATGGGAATGGCAGCAAAAGACCCCTGCTGCGACGACCCAGTGGACGATGGTATGCGCCGATGGAAACAAGCCCAGCCGGTGTGCGCCGCCTCGCCCACACAGTGTGCAGACGCGGTTGACCTGGCGTTGGGCGGAGGGGCCCGCGGCACAGCCGGTGATCGAAACCGGGACCTCTCGCACCCAAAGCGAGAATCATACCACTAGACCACTAGGCCGCTAACCTAGCCTCAACACAAACACATGTCGCGCATAATGCCAAAACACACGCGCACACACCTCTCGCGCACTCTACACCATTGCAGCGCAACCACCACCCCGCACCGAGCTCACCCGTCGCAGTGCGCAGCTACAACTCGTCCTACAGCCGTCGTTATCGACGATCCAGTAATATCAAGTTATAGAGGTGGGACGCATCGCCAGCCAAGCAACCTACAGGGCGATTCAGGACACTGCCAGGCCCCGCGCTCTGCTGCGAAGTCTCATGTGTCGCGCAACGGATCGCGCAAGACGCTTGGCCATCCACAGCCGCAGCGCTAAGAGCATGGAGCACAGAGATAATGCACAACGAAGAGAGCAGAAGCCGTGAGCATACTGCTGTCAGCCAATCCCGGATCAGACAGCATGGGAATGGCAGCAAAGACCCCTGCTGCGACGACCCAGTGGACGATGGTATGCGCCGATGGAAACAAGCCCAGCCGGTGTGCGCCGCCTCGCCCACACAGTGTGCAGACGCGGTTGACCTGGCGTTGGGCGGAGGGGCCCGCGGCAAAACACGGGCCCAGCCGGTGATCGAAACCGGGACCTCTCGCACCCAAAGCGAGAATCATACCACTAGACCACTAGGCCGCTAACCTAGCCTCAACACAAACACATGTCGCGCATAATGCCAAAACACACGCGCACACACCTCTCGCGCACTCTACACCATTGCAGCGCAACCACCACCCCGCACCGAGCTCACCCGTCGCAGTGCGCAGCTACAACTCGTCCTACAGCCGTCGTTATCGACGATCCAGTAATATCAAGTTATAGAGGTGGGACGCATCGCCAGCCAAGCAACCTACAGGGATTCAGGACACTGCCAGGCCCCGCGCTCTGCTGCGAAGTCTCATGTGTCGCGCAACGGATCGCGCAAGACGCTTGGTCATCCACAGCCGCAGCGCTAAGAGCATGGAGCACAGAGATAATGCACAACGAAGAGAGCAGAAGCCGTGAGCATACTGCTGTCAGCCAATCCCGGATCAGACAGCATGGGAATGGCAGCAAAAGACCCCTGCTGCGACGACCCAGTGGACGATGGTATGCGCCGATGGAAACAAGCCCAGCCGGTGTGCGCCGCCTCGCCCACACAGTGTGCAGACGCGGTTGACCTGGCGTTGGGCGGAGGGGGCCCGCGGCACCCAGCCGGTGATCGAAACCGGGACCTCTCGCACCCAAAGCGAGAATCATACCACTAGACCACTAGGCCGCTAACCTAGCCTCAACACAAACACATGTCGCGCATAATGCCAAAAACACACGCGCACACACCTCTCGCGCACTCTACACCATTGCAGCGCAACCACCACCCCGCACCGAGCTCACCCGTCGCAGTGCGCAGCTACAACTCGTCCTACAGCCGTCGTTATCGACGATCCAGTAATATCAAGTTATAGAGGTGGGACGCATCGCCAGCCAAGCAACCTACAGGGATTCAGGACACTGCCAGGCCCCGCGCTCTGCTGCGAAGTCTCATGTGTCGCGCAACGGATCGCGCAAGACGCTTGGCCATCCACAGCCGCAGCGCTAAGAGCATGGAGCACAGAGATAATGCACAACGAAAAGAGCAGAAGCCGTGAGCATACTGCTGTCAGCCAATCCCGGATCAGACAGCATGGGAATGGCAGCAAAAGACCCCTGCTGCGACGACCCAGTGGACGATGGTATGCGCCGATGGAAACAAGCCCAGCCGGTGTGCGCCGCCTCGCCCACACAGTGTGCAGACGCGGTTGACCTGGCGTTGGGCGGAGGGGCCCGCGGCAAAACACGGGCCCAGCCGGTGATCGAAACCGGGACCTCTCGCACCCAAAGCGAGAATCATACCACTAGACCACTAGGCCGCTAACCTAGCCTCAACACAAACACATGTCGCGCATAATGCCAAAAACACACGCGCACACACCTCTCGCGCACTCTACACCATTGCAGCGCAACCACCACCCCGCACCGAGCTCACCCGTCGCAGTGCGCAGCTACAACTCGTCCTACAGCCGTCGTTATCGACGATCCAGTAATATCAAGTTATAGAGGTGGGACGCATCGCCAGCCAAGCAACCTACAGGGCGATTCAGGACACTGCCAGGCCCCGCGCTCTGCTGCGAAGTCTCATGTGTCGCGCAACGGATCGCGCAAGACGCTTGGCCATCCACAGCCGCAGCGCTAAGAGCATGGAGCACAGAGATAATGCACAACGAAGAGAGCAGAAGCCGTGAGCATACTGCTGTCAGCCAATCCCGGATCAGACAGCATGGGAATGGCAGCAAAAGACCCCTGCTGCGACGACCCAGTGGACGATGGTATGCGCCGATGGAAACAAGCCCAGCCGGTGTGCGCCGCCTCGCCCACACAGTGTGCAGACGCGGTTGACCTGGCGTTGGGCGGAGGGGCCCGCGGCAAAACACGGGCCCAGCCGGTGATCGAAACCGGGACCTCTCGCACCCAAAGCGAGAATCATACCACTAGACCACTAGGCCGCTAACCTAGCCTCAACACAAACACATGTCGCGCATAATGCCAAAACACACGCGCACACACCTCTCGCGCACTCTACACCATTGCAGCGCAACCACCACCCCGCACCGAGCTCACCCGTCGCAGTGCGCAGCTACAACTCGTCCTACAGCCGTCGTTATCGACGATCCAGTAATATCAAGTTATAGAGGTGGGACGCATCGCCAGCCAAGCAACCTACAGGGATTCAGGACACTGCCAGGCCCCGCGCTCTGCTGCGAAGTCTCATGTGTCGCGCAACGGATCGCGCAAGACGCTTGGTCATCCACAGCCGCAGCGCTAAGAGCATGGAGCACAGAGATAATGCACAACGAAGAGAGCAGAAGCCGTGAGCATACTGCTGTCAGCCAATCCCGGATCAGACAGCATGGGAATGGCAGCAAAAGACCCTGCTGCGACGACCCAGTGGACGATGGTATGCGCCGATGGAAACAAGCCCAGCCGGTGTGCGCCGCCTCGCCCACACAGTGTGCAGACGCGGTTGACCTGGCGTTGGGCGGAGGGGGCCCGGGCCCAGCCGGTGATCGAAACCGGGACCTCTCGCACCCAAAGCGAGAATCATACCACTAGACCACTAGGCCGCTAACCTAGCCTCAACACAAACACATGTCGCGCATAATGCAAAAACACACGCGCACACACCTCTCGCGCACTCTACACCATTGCAGCGCAACCACCACCCCGCACCGAGCTCACCCGTCGCAGTGCGCAGCTACAACTCGTCCTACAGCCGTCGTTATCGACGATCCAGTAATATCAAGTTATAGAGGTGGGACGCATCGCCAGCCAAGCAACCTACAGGGATTCAGGACACTGCCAGGCCCCGCGCTCTGCTGCGAAGTCTCATGTGTCGCGCAACGGATCGCGCAAGACGCTTGGCCATCCACAGCCGCAGCGCTAAGAGCATGGAGCACAGAGATAATGCACAACGAAGAGAGCAGAAGCCGTGAGCATACTGCTGTCAGCCAATCCCGGATCAGACAGCATGGGAATGGCAGCAAAAGACCCCTGCTGCGACGACCCAGTGGACGATGGTATGCGCCGATGGAAACAAGCCCAGCCGGGTGCGCCGCCTCGCCCACACAGTGTGCAGACGCGGTTGACCTGGCGTTGGGCGGAGGGGGCCCGCAGGCACAGCCGGTGATCGAAACCGGGACCTCTCGCACCCAAAGCGAGAATCATACCACTAGACCACTAGGCCGCTAACCTAGCCTCAACACAAACACATGTCGCGCTTAATGCCAAAACACACGCGCACACACCTCTCGCGCACTCTACACCATTGCAGCGCAACCACCACCCCGCACCGAGCTCATCCGTCGCAGTGCGCAGCTACAACTCGTCCTACAGCCGTCGTTATCGACGATCCAGTAATATCAAGTTATAGAGGTGGGACGCATCGCCAGCCAAGCAACCTACAGGGATTCAGGACACTGCCAGGCCCCGCGCTCTGCTGCGAAGTCTCATGTGTCGCGCAACGGATCGCGCAAGACGCTTGGTCATCCACAGCCGCAGCGCTAAGAGCATGGAGCACAGAGATAATGCACAACGAAAAGAGCAGAAGCCGTGAGCATACTGCTGTCAGCCAATCCCGGATCAGACAGCATGGGAATGGCAGCAAAAGACCCCTGCTGTGGACGACGATGGTATGCGCCGATGGAAACAAGCCCAGCCGGTGTGCGCCGCCTCGCCCACACAGTGTGCAGACGCGGTTGACCTGGCGTTGGGCGGAGGGCCCGCGGCAAAACACGGGCCCAGCCGGTGATCGAAACCGGACCTCTCGCACCCAAAGCGAGAATCGCCACTGACCACTGGGCCGCTAACCAAGCCTCAACACAAACACATGTCGCGCATAATGCCTGAAAACACACGCGCACACCTCGCGCACTCTACACCATTGCAGCGCAACCGCCCCCGCACCAGCTCACCCGTCGCAGTGCGCAGCTACAACTCGTCCTACAGCCGTCGTTATCGACGATCCAGTAATATCAAGTTATAGAGGTGGGACGCATCGCCAACAAGCCTACAGGGATTCAGGACACTGCCAGGCCCCGCGCTCTGCTGCGAAGTCTCATGTGTCGCGCAACGGATCGCGCAAGGGCGGTAACACAGCCGCAGCGCTAAGAGCATGGAGCACAGAGATAATGCACAACGAAGAGAGCAGAAGCCGTGAGCATACTGCTGTCAGCCAATCCCGGATCAGACAGCATGGGAATGGCAGCAAAGACCCCTGCTGCGACGACCCAGTGGACGATGGTATGCGCCGATGGAAACAAGCCCAGCCGGTGCGCCGCCTCGCCCACACAGTGTGCAGGCGGTTGACCTGGCGTTGGGCGGAGGGGCCCACGAGGCACAGCCGGTGATCGAAACCGGACCTCTCGCACCCAAAGCGAGAATCATACCACTAGACCACTAGGCCGCTAACTTAGCCTCAACACAAACACATGTCGCGCATAATGCAAAAAACACGCGCACACACCTCTACTCTACACATTGCAGCGCGCCGCGCCAACTCACCGTCGCGGTGCGCAGCTTCAAGCTCGTCCTACAGCCGTCGTTATCGACGATCCAGTAATATCAAGTTATAGAGGTGGGACGCGCATCGCCAGCAAAGCAACTACAGGGATTCAGGACACTGCCAGGCCCCGCGCTCTGCTGCGGAAGTCTCATGTGTCGCGCAACGGATCGCGCAAGACGCTTGCCATCACAGCCGCAGCGCTAAGAGCATAGACACAGAGATAATGCACAACGAAAAGAGCAGAAGCCGTGAGCATACTGCTGTCAGCAATCCCGGATCAGACAGCATGGGAATGGCAGCAAAGACCCCTGCTGCGACGACCCAGTGGACGATGGTATGCGCCGATGGAAACAAGCCAGCCGGTGTGCGCCGCCTCGCCCACACAGTGTGCAGACGCGGTTGACCTGGCGCGTTGGGCGGAGGGGCCCTGAGCACAGCCGGTGATCGAAACCGGGACCTCTCGCACAAAGCGAGAATCATACCACTCAGACCACTAGGCCGCTAACCTAGCCTCACACAAACACATGTCGCGCATAATGCCAAAAACACACGCGCACACCCTCTCGCGCACTCTACACCATTGCAGCGCAACGCCACCGCACCGAGCTCACCGTCCGCAGTGCGCAGCTACAGCTCGTCCTACAGCCGTCGTTATCGACGATCCAGTAATATCAAGTTATAGGTGGGACGCATCGCCAGCCAAGCAACCTACAGGGGATTCAGGACACTGCCAGGCCCCGCGCGCTCTGCGAAGTCATGTGTCGCGCAACAGATCACGGGGCGGGCCATCCACAGTACAGCGCTAAGAGCATGGACAGAGATAATGCACAACGAAAGAGCAGAAGCCGTGAGCATACTGCTGTCAGCCAATCCCGGATCAGACAGCATGGGAATGGCAGCAAAGACCCTGCTGCGACGACCCAGTGGACGATGGTATGCGCCGATGAAACAAGCCCAGCCGGAGTGCCACCTCGCCCACACAGTGTGCAGACGCAGTTGACCTGGCGTTGGGCGAAGGAGGGGCACAGAGCAAAACGGCCAACCGGTGATCGAAACCGGGACCTCTCGCACCCAAAGCGAGAATCGCACCACTAGACCACTAGGCCACTAACTAGCCTCAACACAAACACATGTCGCGCTTAATGCCAAAAACACATGCGCGCACACCTCTCGCGCACTCTACACCATTGCAGCGTGCCACCGCACGAGCTCACCCGTCGCGGTGCGGCTACAGCTCGTCCTACAGCCGTCGTTATCGACGATCAGTAATAGCAAGTTATAGAGGTGGGACATCGCGAGCCCAAGCAACCTACAAAGTTCAGGACACTGCCAGGCCCCGCTCTGCTGCGGGTCTCATGTATGTCGCGCAACGGATCGCGCAAGACGCGGCCATCCACAGCCGCAGCGCTAAGAGCATGGACACAGAGATAATGCACAACGAAAAGCAGAAGCCGTGAGCATACTGCTGTCAGCCAATCCCGGATCAGAGAGCATGGGAATGGCAACAAAGACCCTGCTGCGACGACCCAGTGGACGATGGTATGCGCCGATGAAACAAGCCCAGCCGGTGTGCGCCGCCTCGCCCACACAGTGCTGCAGACGCGGTTGACCTGGCGTTGGGCGGAGGGCCGCGGCAAACACGGGCCCAGCCGGTGATCGAAACCGGGACCTCTCGCACCCAAAGCGAGAATCATACTACTAGACCACTAGCCGCTAACCTAGCCTCAACACAAACACATGTCGCGCATAA
>JAAKBF010000284.1:0-127462 GCA_012656075.1 Phytophthora hibernalis | reverse complement strand
GGGCTGGGCTTGTTCTGCGCGACGACCCAGTGGACGATGGTATGCGCCGATGGAAACAAGCCCAGCCGGTGTGCGCCGCCTCGCCCACACAGTGTGCAGACGCGGTTGACCTGGCGTTGGGCGGAGGGGCCCGCGGCAAAACACGGCCCAGCCGGTGATCGAAACCGGGACCTCTCGCACCCAAAGCGAGAATCATACCACTAGACCACTAGGCCGCTAACCTAGCCTCAACACAAACACATGTCGCGCATAATGCCAAAACACACGCGCACACACCTCTCGCGCACTCTACACCATTGCAGCGCAACCACCACCCCGCACCGAGCTCACCCGTCGCAGTGCGCAGCTACAACTCGTCCTACAGCCGTCGTTATCGACGATCCAGTAATATCAAGTTATAGAGGTGGGACGCATCGCCAGCCAAGCAACCTACAGGGATTCAGGACACTGCCAGGCCCCGCGCTCTGCTGCGAAGTCTCATGTGTCGCGCAACGGATCGCGCAAGACGCTTGGCCATCCACAGCCGCAGCGCTAAGAGCATGGAGCACAGAGATAATGCACAACGAAAAGAGCAGAAGCCGTGAGCATACTGCTGTCAGCCAATCCCGGATCAGACAGCATGGGAATGGCAGCAAAAGACCCTGCTGCGACGACCCAGTGGACGATGGTATGCGCCGATGGAAACAAGCCCAGCCGGAGTGCGCCGCCTCGCCCACACAGTGTGCAGACGCGGTTGACCTGGCGTTGGGCGGAGGGGCCCGCGGCAAAACACGGGCCCAGCCGGTGATCGAAACGGGACCTCTCGCACCCAAAGCGAGAATCATACCACTAGACCACTAGGCCGCTAACCTAGCCTCAACACAAACACATGTCGCGCATAATGCCAAAACACACGCGCACACCTCTCGCGCACTCTACACCATTGCAGCGCAACCACCACCCCGCACCGAGCTCACCCGTCGCAGTGCGCAGCTACAACTCGTCCTACAGCCGTCGTTATCGACGATCCAGTAATATCAAGTTATAGAGGTGGGACGCATCGCCAGCCAAGCAACCTACAGGGATTCAGGACACTGCCAGGCCCCGCGCTCTGCTGCGAAGTCTCATGTGTCGCGCAACGGATCGCGCAAGACGCTTGGCCATCCACAGCCGCAGCGCTAAGAGCATGGAGCACAGAGATAATGCACAACGAAAAGAGCAGAAGCCGTGAGCATACTGCTGTCAGCCAATCCCGGATCAGACAGCATGGGAATGGCAGCAAAAGACCCCTGCTGCGACGACCCAGTGGACGATGGTATGCGCCGATGGAAACAAGCCCAGCCGGAGTGCGCCGCCTCGCCCACACAGTGTGCAGACGCGGTTGACCTGGCGTTACGGAGGGGCCCGCGGCAAAACACGGGCCCAGCCGGTGATCGAAACCGGGACCTCTCGCACCCAAAGCGAGAATCATACCACTAGACCACTAGGCCGCTAACCTAGCCTCAACACAAACACATGTCGCGCATAATGCCAAAACACACGCGCACACACCTCTCGCGCACTCTACACCATTGCAGCGCAACCACCACCCCGCACCGAGCTCACCCGTCGCAGTGCGCAGCTACAACTCGTCCTACAGCCGTCGTTATCGACGATCCAGTAATATCAAGTTATAGAGGTGGGACGCATCGCCAGCCAAGCAACCTACAGGGCGATTCAGGACACTGCCAGGCCCCGCGCTCTGCTGCGAAGTCTCATGTGTCGCGCAACGGATCGCGCAAGACGCTTGGCCATCCACAGCCGCAGCGCTAAGAGCATGGAGCACAGAGATAATGCACAACGAAAAGAGCAGAAGCCGTGAGCATACTGCTGTCAGCCAATCCCGGATCAGACAGCATGGGAATGGCAGCAAAAGACCCCTGCTGCGACGACCCAGTGGACGATGGTATGCGCCGATGGAAACAAGCCCAGCCGGAGTGCGCCGCCTCGCCCACACAGTGTGCAGACGCGGTTGACCTGGCGTTGGGCGGAGGGGGCCCGCAGGCACAGCCGGTGATCGAAACCGGGACCTCTCGCACCCAAAGCGAGAATCATACCACTAGACCACTAGGCCGCTAACCTAGCCTCAACACAAACACATGTCGCGCATAATGCCAAAAACACACGCGCACACACCTCTCGCGCACTCTACACCATTGCAGCGCAACCACCACCCCGCACCGAGCTCACCCGTCGCAGTGCGCAGCTACAACTCGTCCTACAGCCGTCGTTATCGACGATCCAGTAATATCAAGTTATAGAGGTGGGACGCATCGCCAGCCAAGCAACCTACAGGGCGATTCAGGACACTGCCAGGCCCCGCGCTCTGCTGCGAAGTCTCATGTGTCGCGCAACGGATCGCGCAAGACGCTTGGCCATCCACAGCCGCAGCGCTAAGAGCATGGAGCACAGAGATAATGCACAACGAAAAGAGCAGAAGCCGTGAGCATACTGCTGTCAGCCAATCCCGGATCAGACAGCATGGGAATGGCAGCAAAAGACCCCTGCTGCGACGACCCAGTGGACGATGGTATGCGCCGATGGAAACAAGCCCAGCCGGAGTGCGCCGCCTCGCCCACACAGTGTGCAGACGCGGTTGACCTGGCGTTGGGCGGAGGGGGCCCGCAGGCACAGCCGGTGATCGAAACCGGGACCTCTCGCACCCAAAGCGAGAATCATACCACTAGACCACTAGGCCGCTAACCTAGCCTCAACACAAACACATGTCGCGCTTAATGCCAAAACACACGCGCACACACCTCTCGCGCACTCTACACCATTGCAGCGCAACCACCACCCCGCACCGAGCTCACCCGTCGCAGTGCGCAGCTACAACTCGTCCTACAGCCGTCGTTATCGACGATCCAGTAATATCAAGTTATAGAGGTGGGACGCATCGCCAGCCAAGCAACCTACAGGGATTCAGGACACTGCCAGGCCCCGCGCTCTGCTGCGAAGTCTCATGTGTCGCGCAACGGATCGCGCAAGACGCTTGGCCATCCACAGCCGCAGCGCTAAGAGCATGGAGCACAGAGATAATGCACAACGAAAAGAGCAGAAGCCGTGAGCATACTGCTGTCAGCCAATCCCGGATCAGACAGCATGGGAATGGCAGCAAAAGACCCCTGCTGCGACGACCCAGTGGACGATGGTATGCGCCGATGGAAACAAGCCCAGCGGAGTGCGCCGCCTCGCCCACACAGTGTGCAGACGCGGTTGACCTGGCGTTGGGCGGAGGGGCCCGCAGGCACAGCCGGTGATCGAAACCGGGACCTCTCGCACCCAAAGCGAGAATCATACCACTAGACCACTAGGCCGCTAACCTAGCCTCAACACAAACACATGTCGCGCATAATGCCAAAACACACGCGCACACACCTCTCGCGCACTCTACACCATTGCAGCGCAACCACCACCCCGCACCGAGCTCACCCGTCGCAGTGCGCAGCTACAACTCGTCCTACAGCCGTCGTTATCGACGATCCAGTAATATCAAGTTATAGAGGTGGGACGCATCGCCAGCCAAGCAACCTACAGGGATTCAGGACACTGCCAGGCCCCGCGCTCTGCTGCGAAGTCTCATGTGTCGCGCAACGGATCGCGCAAGACGCTTGGCCATCCACAGCCGCAGCGCTAAGAGCATGGAGCACAGAGATAATGCACAACGAAAAGAGCAGAAGCCGTGAGCATACTGCTGTCAGCCAATCCCGGATCAGACAGCATGGGAATGGCAGCAAAAGACCCCTGCTGCGACGACCCAGTGGACGATGGTATGCGCCGATGGAAACAAGCCCAGCCGGAGTGCGCCGCCTCGCCCACACAGTGTGCAGACGCGGTTGACCTGGCGTTGGGCGGAGGGGGCCCGCAGGCACAGCCGGTGATCGAAACCGGGACCTCTCGCACCCAAAGCGAGAATCATACCACTAGACCACTAGGCCGCTAACCTAGCCTCAACACAAACACATGTCGCGCATAATGCCAAAACACACGCGCACACACCTCTCGCGCACTCTACACCATTGCAGCGCAACCACCACCCCGCACCGAGCTCACCCGTCGCAGTGCGCAGCTACAACTCGTCCTACAGCCGTCGTTATCGACGATCCAGTAATATCAAGTTATAGAGGTGGGACGCATCGCCAGCCAAGCAACCTACAGGGATTCAGGACACTGCCAGGCCCCGCGCTCTGCTGCGAAGTCTCATGTGTCGCGCAACGGATCGCGCAAGACGCTTGGCCATCCACAGCCGCAGCGCTAAGAGCATGGAGCACAGAGATAATGCACAACGAAAAGAGCAGAAGCCGTGAGCATACTGCTGTCAGCCAATCCCGGATCAGACAGCATGGGAATGGCAGCAAAAGACCCTGCTGCGACGACCCAGTGGACGATGGTATGCGCCGATGGAAACAAGCCCAGCCGGAGTGCGCCGCCTCGCCCACACAGTGTGCAGACGCGGTTGACCTGGCGTTGGGCGGAGGGGCCCGCGGCAAAACACGGGCCCAGCCGGTGATCGAAACCGGGACCTCTCGCACCCAAAGCGAGAATCATACCACTAGACCACTAGGCCGCTAACCTAGCCTCAACACAAACACATGTCGCGCATAATGCCAAAACACACGCGCACACACCTCTCGCGCACTCTACACCATTGCAGCGCAACCACCACCCCGCACCGAGCTCACCCGTCGCAGTGCGCAGCTACAACTCGTCCTACAGCCGTCGTTATCGACGATCCAGTAATATCAAGTTATAGAGGTGGGACGCATCGCCAGCCAAGCAACCTACAGGGATTCAGGACACTGCCAGGCCCCGCGCTCTGCTGCGAAGTCTCATGTGTCGCGCAACGGATCGCGCAAGACGCTTGGCCATCCACAGCCGCAGCGCTAAGAGCATGGAGCACAGAGATAATGCACAACGAAGAGAGCAGAAGCCGTGAGCATACTGCTGTCAGCCAATCCCGGATCAGACAGCATGGGAATGGCAGCAAAAGACCCCTGCTGCGACGACCCAGTGGACGATGGTATGCGCCGATGGAAACAAGCCCAGCCGGGTGCGCCGCCTCGCCCACACAGTGTGCAGACGCGGTTGACCTGGCGTTGGGCGGAGGGCCCGCGGCAAAACACGGGCCCAGCCGGTGATCGAAACCGGGACCTCTCGCACCCAAAGCGAGAATCATACCACTAGACCACTAGGCCGCTAACCTAGCCTCAACACAAACACATGTCGCGCATAATGCCAAAACACACGCGCACACACCTCTCGCGCACTCTACACCATTGCAGCGCAACCACCACCCCGCACCGAGCTCACCCGTCGCAGTGCGCAGCTACAACTCGTCCTACAGCCGTCGTTATCGACGATCCAGTAATATCAAGTTATAGAGGTGGGACGCATCGCCAGCCAAGCAACCTACAGGGATTCAGGACACTGCCAGGCCCCGCGCTCTGCTGCGAAGTCTCATGTGTCGCGCAACGGATCGCGCAAGACGCTTGGCCATCCACAGCCGCAGCGCTAAGAGCATGGAGCACAGAGATAATGCACAACGAAGAGAGCAGAAGCCGTGAGCATACTGCTGTCAGCCAATCCCGGATCAGACAGCATGGGAATGGCAGCAAAAGACCCCTGCTGCGACGACCCAGTGGACGATGGTATGCGCCGATGGAAACAAGCCCAGCCGGAGTGCGCCGCCTCGCCCACACAGTGTGCAGACGCGGTTGACCTGGCGTTGGGCGGAGGGGCCCGCGGCAAAACACGGGCCCAGCCGGTGATCGAAACCGGGACCTCTCGCACCCAAAGCGAGAATCATACCACTAGACCACTAGGCCGCTAACCTAGCCTCAACACAAACACATGTCGCGCATAATGCCAAAAACACACGCGCACACACCTCTCGCGCACTCTACACCATTGCAGCGCAACCACCACCCCGCACCGAGCTCACCCGTCGCAGTGCGCAGCTACAACTCGTCCTACAGCCGTCGTTATCGACGATCCAGTAATATCAAGTTATAGAGGTGGGACGCATCGCCAGCCAAGCAACCTACAGGGATTCAGGACACTGCCAGGCCCCGCGCTCTGCTGCGAAGTCTCATGTGTCGCGCAACGGATCGCGCAAGACGCTTGGCCATCCACAGCCGCAGCGCTAAGAGCATGGAGCACAGAGATAATGCACAACGAAGAGAGCAGAAGCCGTGAGCATACTGCTGTCAGCCAATCCCGGATCAGACAGCATGGGAATGGCAGCAAAAGACCCCTGCTGCGACGACCCAGTGGACGATGGTATGCGCCGATGGAAACAAGCCCAGCCGGTGTGCGCCGCCTCGCCCACACAGTGTGCAGACGCGGTTGACCTGGCGTTGGGCGGAGGGGGCCCGCAGGCACAGCCGGTGATCGAAACCGGGACCTCTCGCACCCAAAGCGAGAATCATACCACTAGACCACTAGGCCGCTAACCTAGCCTCAACACAAACACATGTCGCGCATAATGCCAAAAACACACGCGCACACACCTCTCGCGCACTCTACACCATTGCAGCGCAACCACCACCCCGCACCGAGCTCACCCGTCGCAGTGCGCAGCTACAACTCGTCCTACAGCCGTCGTTATCGACGATCCAGTAATATCAAGTTATAGAGGTGGGACGCATCGCCAGCCAAGCAACCTACAGGGATTCAGGACACTGCCAGGCCCCGCGCTCTGCTGCGAAGTCTCATGTGTCGCGCAACGGATCGCGCAAGACGCTTGGCCATCCACAGCCGCAGCGCTAAGAGCATGGAGCACAGAGATAATGCACAACGAAGAGAGCAGAAGCCGTGAGCATACTGCTGTCAGCCAATCCCGGATCAGACAGCATGGGAATGGCAGCAAAAGACCCCTGCTGCGACGACCCAGTGGACGATGGTATGCGCCGATGGAAACAAGCCCAGCCGGTGTGCGCCGCCTCGCCCACACAGTGTGCAGACGCGGTTGACCTGGCGTTGGGCGGAGGGGGCCCGCAGGCACAGCCGGTGATCGAAACCGGGACCTCTCGCACCCAAAGCGAGAATCATACCACTAGACCACTAGGCCGCTAACCTAGCCTCAACACAAACACATGTCGCGCTTAATGCCAAAACACACGCGCACACACCTCTCGCGCACTCTACACCATTGCAGCGCAACCACCACCCCGCACCGAGCTCACCCGTCGCAGTGCGCAGCTACAACTCGTCCTACAGCCGTCGTTATCGACGATCCAGTAATATCAAGTTATAGAGGTGGGACGCATCGCCAGCCAAGCAACCTACAGGGATTCAGGACACTGCCAGGCCCCGCGCTCTGCTGCGAAGTCTCATGTGTCGCGCAACGGATCGCGCAAGACGCTTGGCCATCCACAGCCGCAGCGCTAAGAGCATGGAGCACAGAGATAATGCACAACGAAAGAGCAGAAGCCGTGAGCATACTGCTGTCAGCCAATCCCGGATCAGACAGCATGGGAATGGCAGCAAAAGACCCCTGCTGCGACGACCCAGTGGACGATGGTATGCGCCGATGGAAACAAGCCCAGCCGGAGTGCGCCGCCTCGCCCACACAGTGTGCAGACGCGGTTGACCTGGCGTTGGGCGGAGGGGCCCGCAGGCCCAGCCGGTGATCGAAACCGGGACCTCTCGCACCCAAAGCGAGAATCATACCACTAGACCACTAGGCCGCTAACCTAGCCTCAACACAAACACATGTCGCGCATAATGCCAAAACACACGCGCACACACCTCTCGCGCACTCTACACCATTGCAGCGCAACCACCACCCCGCACCGAGCTCACCCGTCGCAGTGCGCAGCTACAACTCGTCCTACAGCCGTCGTTATCGACGATCCAGTAATATCAAGTTATAGAGGTGGGACGCATCGCCAGCCAAGCAACCTACAGGGATTCAGGACACTGCCAGGCCCCGCGCTCTGCTGCGAAGTCTCATGTGTCGCGCAACGGATCGCGCAAGACGCTTGGCCATCCACAGCCGCAGCGCTAAGAGCATGGAGCACAGAGATAATGCACAACGAAGAGAGCAGAAGCCGTGAGCATACTGCTGTCAGCCAATCCCGGATCAGACAGCATGGGAATGGCAGCAAAAGACCCCTGCTGCGACGACCCAGTGGACGATGGTATGCGCCGATGGAAACAAGCCCAGCCGGTGTGCGCCGCCTCGCCCACACAGTGTGCAGACGCGGTTGACCTGGCGTTGGGCGGAGGGGCCCGCAGGCACAGCCGGTGATCGAAACCGGGACCTCTCGCACCCAAAGCGAGAATCATACCACTAGACCACTAGGCCGCTAACCTAGCCTCAACACAAACACATGTCGCGCATAATGCCAAAACACACGCGCACACACCTCTCGCGCACTCTACACCATTGCAGCGCAACCACCACCCCGCACCGAGCTCACCCGTCGCAGTGCGCAGCTACAACTCGTCCTACAGCCGTCGTTATCGACGATCCAGTAATATCAAGTTATAGAGGTGGGACGCATCGCCAGCCAAGCAACCTACAGGGCGATTCAGGACACTGCCAGGCCCCGCGCTCTGCTGCGAAGTCTCATGTGTCGCGCAACGGATCGCGCAAGACGCTTGGCCATCCACAGCCGCAGCGCTAAGAGCATGGAGCACAGAGATAATGCACAACGAAGAGAGCAGAAGCCGTGAGCATACTGCTGTCAGCCAATCCCGGATCAGACAGCATGGGAATGGCAAAAGACCCCTGCTGCGACGACCCAGTGGACGATGGTATGCGCCGATGGAAACAAGCCCAGCCGGTGTGCGCCGCCTCGCCCACACAGTGTGCAGACGCGGTTGACCTGGCGTTGGGCGGAGGGGCCCGCAGGCCCAGCCGGTGATCGAAACCGGGACCTCTCGCACCCAAAGCGAGAATCATACCACTAGACCACTAGGCCGCTAACCTAGCCTCAACACAAACACATGTCGCGCTTAATGCCAAAACACACGCGCACACACCTCTCGCGCACTCTACACCATTGCAGCGCAACCACCACCCCGCACCGAGCTCACCCGTCGCAGTGCGCAGCTACAACTCGTCCTACAGCCGTCGTTATCGACGATCCAGTAATATCAAGTTATAGAGATGGGACACATCGCCAGCCAAGCAACCTACAGGGATTCAGGACACTGCCAGGCCCCGCGCTCTGCTGTGAGGTCTCATGTGTCGCGCAACGGATCGCGCAAGACGCTTGGCCATCCACAGCCGCAGCGCTAAGAGCATGGAGCACAGAGATAATGCACAACGAAGAGAGCAGAAGCCGTGAGCATACTGCTGTCAGCCAATCCCGGATCAGACAGCATGGGAATGGCAGCAAAGACCCCTGCTGCGACGACCCAGTGGACAATGGTATGCGCCGATGGAAACAAGCCCAGCCGGAGTGCGCCGCCTCGCCCACACAGTGTGCAGACGCGGTTGACCTGGCGTTGGGCGGAGGGGGCCCGCAGGCCCAGCCGGTGATCGAAACCGGGACCTCTCGCACCCAAAGCGAGAATCATACCACTAGACCACTAGGCCGCTAACCTAGCCTCAACACAAACACATGTCGCGCTTAATGCCAAAAACACACGCGCACACACCTCTCGCGCACTCTACACCATTGCAGCGCAACCACCACCCCGCACCGAGCTCACCCGTCGCAGTGCGCAGCTACAACTCGTCCTACAGCCGTCGTTATCGACGATCCAGTAATATCAAGTTATAGAGGTGGGACGCATCGCCAGCCAAGCAACCTACAGGGCGATTCAGGACACTGCCAGGCCCCGCGCTCTGCTACGAAGTCTCATGTGTCGCGCAACGGATCGCGCAAGACGCTTGGCCATCCACAGCCGCAGCGCTAAGAGCATGGAGCACAGAGATAATGCACAACGAAGAGAGCAGAAGCCGTGAGCATACTGCTGTCAGCCAATCCCGGATCAGACAGCATGGGAATGGCAGCAAAAGACCCCTGCTGCGACGACCCAGTGGACGATGGTATGCGCCGATGGAAACAAGCCCAGCCGGAGTGCGCCGCCTCGCCCACACAGTGTGCAGACGCGGTTGACCTGGCGTTGGGCGGAGGGGGCCCGCGGCAAAACACGGGCCCAGCCGGTGATCGAAACCGGGACCTCTCGCACCCAAAGCGAGAATCATACCACTAGACCACTAGGCCGCTAACCTAGCCTCAACACAAACACATGTCGCGCATAATGCCAAAACACACGCGCACACACCTCTCGCGCACTCTACACCATTGCAGCGCAACCACCACCCCGCACCGAGCTCACCCGTCGCAGTGCGCAGCTACAACTCGTCCTACAGCCGTCGTTATCGACGATCCAGTAATATCAAGTTATAGAGATGGGACACATCGCCAGCCAAGCAACCTACAGGGATTCAGGACACTGCCAGGCCCCGCGCTCTGCTGTGAGGTCTCATGTGTCGCGCAACGGATCGCGCAAGACGCTTGGCCATCCACAGCCGCAGCGCTAAGAGCATGGAGCACAGAGATAATGCACAACGAAGAGAGCAGAAGCCGTGAGCATACTGCTGTCAGCCAATCCCGGATCAGACAGCATGGGAATGGCAGCAAAAGACCCCTGCTGCGACGACCCAGTGGACGATGGTATGCGCCGATGGAAACAAGCCCAGCCGGTGTGCGCCGCCTCGCCCACACAGTGTGCAGACGCGGTTGACCAGGCGTTGGGCGGAGGGGGCCCGCAGGCACAGCCGGTGATCGAAACCGGGACCTCTCGCACCCAAAGCGAGAATCATACCACTAGACCACTAGGCCGCTAACCTAGCCTCAACACAAACACATGTCGCGCATAATGCCAAAACACACGCGCACACACCTCTCGCGCACTCTACACCATTGCAGCGCAACCACCACCCCGCACCGAGCTCACCCGTCGCAGTGCGCAGCTACAACTCGTCCTACAGCCGTCGTTATCGACGATCCAGTAATATCAAGTTATAGAGATGGGACACATCGCCAGCCAAGCAACCTACAGGGATTCAGGACACTGCCAGGCCCCGCGCTCTGCTGTGAGGTCTCATGTGTCGCGCAACGGATCGCGCAAGACGCTTGGCCATCCACAGCCGCAGCGCTAAGAGCATGGAGCACAGAGATAATGCACAACGAAGAGAGCAGAAGCCGTGAGCATACTGCTGTCAGCCAATCCCGGATCAGACAGCATGGGAATGGCAGCAAAGACCCCTGCTGCGACGACCCAGTGGACGATGGTATGCGCCGATGGAAACAAGCCCAGCCGGTGTGCGCCGCCTCGCCCACACAGTGTGCAGACGCGGTTGACCAGGCGTTGGGCGGAGGGGGCCCGCAGGCACAGCCGGTGATCGAAACCGGGACCTCTCGCACCCAAAGCGAGAATCATACCACTAGACCACTAGGCCGCTAACCTAGCCTCAACACAAACACATGTCGCGCTTAATGCCAAAAACACACGCGCACACACCTCTCGCGCACTCTACACCATTGCAGCGCAACCACCACCCCGCACCGAGCTCATCCGTCGCAGTGCGCAGCTACAACTCGTCCTACAGCCGTCGTTATCGACGATCCAGTAATATCAAGTTATAGAGGTGGGACACATCGCCAGCCAAGCAACCTACAGGGATTCAGGACACTGCCAGGCCCCGCGCTCTGCTGTGAGGTCTCATGTGTCGCGCAACGGATCGCGCAAGACGCTTGGCCATCCACAGCCGCAGCGCTAAGAGCATGGAGCACAGAGATAATGCACAACGAAAAGAGCAGAAGCCGTGAGCAGACCGTATAATACTTCTTTGATCCGACACTAAATCTTTGAATAGGAGTAGGGCAAGTGAACGTTGGAAAAATTTCAATCTTTGTACGATATGGTTGTCAAACATTATTTTTGTTGAAAAACTCGTTAAAAAAATGGTTGGCATAATCGCGTTCTCGAGGGAAGGGGTACATGTATACTCCCAAAGCGAACGCCGAGCCCATGTACATGTAGAGCTTCGCTAACATTGCTGGCCTGTTGTTCTTGGCTTTGAAATCGTTGCTATAATAATGGCTCGTCACCAACCAGATTGCATAGCCGGTCCAGTCGATCACTAACTGTGTCACTAACCATCACTGTCTGTTCCAACCAGTTTGGTTTTAGTTGGACGGCTGGTAACTTATTCCGCCTAAGTACGTCCGAAAAATACGAAGTACATTAGCTTCCGGTTAAGTACGACCTGAATTCTCTACGTTTCGGTGGTTTGTAGAGATTTTGGTGTGCGGATGTCCGGATGTGGTCCGGATGCTGGGAGACTGCATTGATGACTTGCCGAAAGTCCTGTCGTAGTCTTTCCGTTTGGAGTACTAGCTATTGCGAGCTCACCCGCAGTTTGAAGGGACCAAGTCAGAGCACATGTAGTCGGCATGCAAGCTGGTATGCATGTTGCTTAGTGTTAACAAGCGACGTATCCGGGCTCGTAGCTTTCACGGCTCCGATTGCAGTAGGTGTTATGAGCCCTACTCGTTGTGTATGGATCGTCGCCGAGGGCAGCTTTGGTACGAGTCAGGATGAATGTAGGAACTAACAGGTCAATACAAAGCATGGCTTACGCCTCATGTTATAAATGCAGTTCTCAGTTGTGATTACTTCTGGGTTTCTGCAAAAACACCCTTGCTAGTCAGGAAAAGGTAGCGAAAGCGAAGGTATATGACTTGCTCCTTGGACACGCGCGAAACCGGAATGCCTTGCACCATGCACTCAAAGAAAAGCAATGTTAGAGGGCCGCAGCTGTTTGTATCTTCTTGGCGTGGTGCTTGTTGCTGGATCGGCTCAAGATTCACTACATACTCCGCGAAAAATTGTCCAGCGTCTTGCAGATTGCTTTGTAGTTAGCCATCTTTTGCATGGGATCAAACATCACCGCTTTTCCATTCTCGTAGTCAAACACGACCCCCGCCCAGTGTGCTTCTAGATACACACGAACGTGAATCAGCTTGAAAGGGTGAGTTGGCGATAATTTGGTGCTTCATGACGTCGTCGTCCACTCGCATGCAGTGGATTGACACCTCCGATGCGACTGAGTCCTTGCGCGTCTACATCTTGGTCTATCAGGTGATTCATCGCCAGCTTCACGAATCACCCAACCACTCCGATCTTCGAAAAAGGCTAGTTCTTGGACACTCACAGGTGCAAACCGAGTGCTCATCGAGTTTTTCAAACTCACAGATTTCAGACGCTATGCGCAAGCAAGCATGTCCACGGTAACACAGTTGTTCAGCGAATTAGGTAGCGACATTTGTGTAAATCTCGACACTCGGATCCACTCGGCAAGGTCGTTCACAGCTATCAACTTCGGAGACTCGTCATTCCACTCTCGCATCGTAATCAGGTCATCCTCTGCAAAAGTACCTAACTTCGTAATTGACACCCCCATTTTACCCGATTTGTGATCGCTGGGTAACGACTTTCGATATGTAGATATCCCAGCAATGCATTTGGAAACATAGTTTTTCGGGAACACGATTGTCACCTTCAGATGAACCTTCTGTTTCTTGGCAAGAAGTTCGATAGTCGTCGACTTCCAGGTCGGAGCATCGACTTGTTCGATGCTGTTTAGAACGGGCAACGCGTCTGCAACGTTGAAACAGCGCTCGATCGTTTTGCGGACGAGTGCCAAATCTTTCACAGGGACATGAGTTCCTTGAACGAGCGCATTTGATCCTGCAATAGAGTCTGCCATGCGTAGTTTTTTTAGCCTCACGCGCTTGTTCACGACGAATTTTGGGTCTCCCTTTTCTTTTGACGGCCGTACTGACGAAAAACTTCCCTGTGATATCTTCGGTGTCTCGTCCTCGCTCTCCGCCCTGCGCTTTTTCTACGCTTGTGAAGTACTAGTTGTGGAGGTTGCTTTCCGACTTGTTGGTCGTGTTCACCAATTGGTTGGTGTCGGATCCCGACTGGTTGGAGTCAGATCCAGACTGGTTGGAGTCAGATCAGGTTTGTTGACACTCGCCTTCTTGCCGTCGTTTTACGTGTCCTTTCCGGCCGAACGTGCTGGATTCCCAGGTTTGGCCGCTTTCCCCGACAAGGTTTTCTTCCTCACGGAGATGTCCTTCACGGTCTTCGTGGCAAGATTGTATGTCTTCTTTGTTTTGACAGGAATTTTTCTCTGCGATTCACTTCTATCGCTGTCAGAGGATACCATTTCGCGCGAGTGGTTAATGATTCGGTCGGTTTCAGCAATTAAGTTTCGGCTGTCTGATATAATATCACCCGCACCGTCGCCTTCCTCACCAACACGATCTTTGACGCTACATTGTTTTGTGTTTCCATCGTCATGTTCCTGCATTTCGTCCTCGACTTCTACGGCAGTGTCTTTGATAGGATCAAAGTCCTTATCAGACCCGACGCATTCGGCATCTTAACTGCTTTCTGCTGTTTGTGTCGCCTTCATTGTTGGGGGCAGAGTCGACTCATCGCTCAGAACAACATCGGAGTCATCATTGTCGGGCGATCGACCTGGCCTCTGACGGCGTTCCAGTTCGGACACCATCTCCTCTGTTCGCTCGGCTACCCGTGAAGAAGACGGAGTCTGTACGCTGATGATTGGAACCATACCTTGCGTCGCACTTTCGCCAAATTCACGCAAAGCTTCTGCCATCTTGATAAAAGTCCGAGTTCCTTAAGAACTCATAGCCTCCACAACACCAGCAGCAATATCCAGCCCTGTCTTCCATTTCGTGGACCCATTCAGCACGGCATGCTCCACAGAGCGCATATGCGAGGATTTCACCCGAAAAGATGCGCATGAAACGTCACCATCGTTCTCGTTCTCCGCCGGACGATTTGCTTCAGATTGTTGCAGCCAACGCGTATTAATGCAGTTGACAAGAATTATCATCTTCTTGTTCATGGATGCTCGTATAAATATGGTGTGGTGGCACGGAAGCAACATAGTGCGCATGAAAACAGAAGAACACACGTACGTCTACATAAATGTGAATCCAAGTTTGTAAGCGTTAGAAATCATGAAAGAAAACATATTAAATCGCAGATAAACTTACCGAAACATTTACAATGTATTCTCCGTTCGTCATGTGCGATCGGAGCCGAACAATGTTATCTTGTAGCCAATTTCCTTCATACGAAAGCGACCCACACTTGAATAGCTCGTAATTAGTACGAATCAGCTCAAACGCATGCGGGCTCACTAGCACTGCCAGGCGAAGAAGCATTTCATCCGCGCCGTGGTAGTTACGTGAGACTAGAACATTAAAGCGAGATGCATATTCCAACTCTGCCGTAGACTAAAGAAAGTGTAGCGTTTCCACGCACTCGTCAATCTCCATTTCCGGCTTCAAGATGTTCTTCAATGCTCCCCACGATGACTCAAGACTGTAATCAAGCCAAAACAACGTAATTTAGAATGACAAACATCACAATCACGCTTCATAATGTACGTACCGATTGTGGGGATCCAAGATGTGCAACACGTACACAGTCCACATTTCTTTACAGGAGTGCCATTTGCGAACAAAATAGTCGAGCAGGGGTGATTTGGTTCAGGGATCGCACTCGTCTCGTCGAATCCATCCAGAAGATAGTACATGTATCGAAGCCCGCGCTCGTATTCTTCTTTGCTCCGCGACTTCACCATCATATCGACTGAGTCTTCGACGCGATCCACGTCCACCTCGTGGCGACCACCGTAGATAGCTTTCGACATCTCAGTACGCAGATATTTTTCAGATGGAAATGACAGATCAGCACTCGAGCTAATGGAAACTCTCGCTTCAAAAGTGCCATCTCTCCAAAGTCCTTGTCGATCATGAAAGCCCGGATCCGATCCCATGTCGGATTATTCTCTTTGAAAGCTCCAATTGCGTCCTTTATATAGGCGTGGCTTTCATTTTCAACTAATGCATGTTGAACGTATTGACCCTGGTAGTCATAGAATAGAACACAATAAACGTCACTTACCAACCAAACCAACCATTTTTATGATCACCAACTGACCACCAACCAACCCATCAAGACCCAAACTATCACCAACCATTTGGCGGATCACCAATTGATCGCCAACTATTCATCACAAAATTGGGTACTTACGTGGCCAAACGCATCGTCGATCATGAAGCTGAAAAGCTTATACTTGGAGGAGTTGGTTCTTTGCGTAGAGTCGAGTATAACTACTTCGAAAATCTTCCCATTTGCCGCGTCTGCATCGTAATTGTCTGGGTAGTCTTCGCCTCGTCGACGAAAATGGATGCATTGTTGCCTCGAAAAGAGCAGAATTTCCTCAGTACAACCTCCAATCTTTCTTCCACCGTGTCTTCTCCACGACGCTTCGCTTTAAGGCGATACATCAAATTGTGTACGTCCCGCAAGGTCACGCGCTTACCTGTTTATTTAGCATAGCATGGAATTAGACTTGCATAATTACCCCCAGCACAATACCATCCGCATAGTTACCTGTCATATCTTGTAAGTGCTTGAGGATCTTTTTCGGTTCGAACCCGCTTTGACGAGTTCGTCGACAGAATCGAGCACATTACGATCCGTGACACGCCTAATTGCAGGGTAGTTTTCGAAGATCGCGCCCCGAAGCGGATGGTTGTGCGTCCGAACGTGCGTACTGACACAGATCCTCCACGAGTTGGTCTCCGTGCAACGGCATACAGTCGCGGGGATATTCACACCACAGCGTGTGCTGCTGTTTCGATGGCCGGTTCTATTTCCAGTCCCACGAGGATTCTTCTCCCATCCATGCGTGCATTTAAACTTTTTGTAGTAATCCCCAAAAGATTCAGGAACAAGTTTGCAAGTTCTCCGCTTCTTCTTGTTTTTGATCTTGTCGTTCCGCTCGTACATGAACGGATACGATACAGCTGTGACGTACGAGCTTCATACTCTCTCACACTTGCGAAAAAGGCATCCCACGTGTCATGCCACTCCGTGAAAGTGGCGCTTTTTCATGAACCCCAACATATTCGCCGTCGGAGGAATTAACAAAACGGACACGACGGGGTTGCTTGATTGCTCAGTCGGAGTTGCGGACGTGTCCCAAGAGTCCCGCGCAGCATCATCTTCATCAGAATCACTCATGAGACACACGGGGCCTGATAGACGCTGGCGCTCAGGCGCGGACCGGGCGGTGATGCTGGCGTCCCACTTTCGTCGAGTGGCGGGCGCTTAGACGAGCGGCGATGCGGGGCGAAACAGGGTACGCCACGTGGGAGGGGCTCGTCGGCGAGCTGCGATGCTGGGAGCACGCCACATGAGAACGGACGAGCGGCGATGCTGGGGAGACGCCGCGCGGGGTTAATGTGGAGCGCTTAGCTTCTGGAAGGGGGCGAATGGGCGAGCGGTGATGCTGGCAGCCCGCCACGTGGAAGCTTGGACGGGGTTCTGAAATGGGAGGCTCTCACGCTCCCTCCAAATTTAGAAAAGCGTAATTTTGAGATCTCGGTATTTTTTTCTGCGATAAAATTGCGTGGACTTTTTGTGTACTGGTGCCGCTGTCCCGACTGTGCATTCTGGTTGGGGACGCTAATTAGTTCCATTAATAATTGCTTACTTAGTCCGGTAAGATTCGGTGCGGCGCTTGAGCTGCCTTACAGGTCCTCCTCTGCCCCCAGGGGCGGCCAATAATGATGAGAACCCAGGGTTTACCGTCACTAAGGTTGCTCTGTCCACGATCCAGCCCCACAACCGCTCCTTTTGGTAGAAAATCGCTCTTTTTGGTAGAACATCGCATCGAGCGAGTTGCCAAGAAGCGACAGCGTCGACTTGGGACGGTGACGGCCTTCCTGGTTGTGAGCGAGTTGTGCTCACCTTTGCACTTGCAAGAGTGCAGTGAATGGTGGTGACAGCCGCAATATTGGTACACTAGTGGTACAGTCGAAAAAGAAATAGTTTTCACTAGTGCAATTAGCTGTGATTTAATTGGCTGCTGGGCGATGTCGGATATAAGATGTTGTCGGATCAAAGAAGTATTATACGGTACTGCTGTCAGCCAATCCCAAATCAGAGAGCATGGGAATGACAGCAAAGGCCCCTGCTGCGACGACCCAGTGGACGATGGTGTGCACCGATGGAAACAAGTCCAGCCGGTGTGCGCCGCCTTGCCCACACAGCGTGCGTTCCGAGAATCAGAATCGGCGTGATCGTTTTGTTGCTTTTCTTTCGTATAAATGCCACGGGTTCATCTATGAAGGTGCGGCAAAGTGCCTCCAGCGCTGATCGTAGCTGAGGTGAGCGCTTGGTCACATCTGTGTTGTGATAAGATGTGAAACACTCTACGTGAAAGCGCAGCTCACACATTGTGGACCCGTACCGTGATTACTTTTTCATATTACGCACGCTGCAGAGATGACAGAGCAGCTTGCCATTGCTGTGTTCCGTCGAATCGCTGTTATCGTATGAAGCGATGTATTCATCCCAGTGATCTCCTCCATAGTTTCACTGGTGCGCTTCTTTTGCTGCACTTCGGGGCAGCGTTCTGCTTTCGATACTGGTAAGAATGTCTGCTAGTATGCGTTTGAATTCACGCGGTGATACCTCTTCTGCTGCACCAGGGCGCACGGTTTTTGAGCAATGCTTGTGCGTTGATAATTGCCAGGTCCACGGGCTACAGCAATATCGTTAGTCTCAGCCGGTTCGATTGGGTTGTGTTGCGCAACGGCTTTGTATTTTGTAGTCTCCAGCGATCTCAGCTAAAGCAATAACAACTTTGAGGCGTAGCACGCAACCTTTTGCCCAGCGTTGAATCGGATATGTGCCGTGACAGCAAAATACTGCTTCAGGTAATGTCGAATATAGTGTCTGTGCAGAGGGTGTTGCCTTCGCGTCATTTGTATAAACTATGATCACCTTTCTACCCATGTATACGATATATCCACCTCGTTCAGCTTGAAGAATTGCTGGTTCGTACGTTGATCGTTTCGCCTTTGCAATTCGTTGCTGGGTATTTTGGTGGACTTTATTCTTTGCTTCCCACCCTGGCTCAGGGTCTACGGTTGCAACCAACTCCCATCTTCCGCGCTTACCCACGACAATGCGATCTACGGCTTCTGCGACGGCAGACTTGTTAAATATATCCACTAAATTTTATGCACACTGTACCAAGCAAGTGGGTCTCACCGTTCGTGAACTTAGAGCAAATTTGTGACGCGGATAAAATCTATCAGATACAACTAGGTGATGTTCAGTAGGAGACGTCAAAGCCGTGTTTGGTGTCCTGCCACTGCAATCCACATAGAATCAGGCTGAATAGCTACTTAGTCGGCCTTCAGAGAGTTGGATAACGGTGTTCGCAATGTAGGAAATATGTTTGTATAACGCTCAGCAAGAGGTGGAAGGCAAAGTGTTGCCATAACTCGTCACAGGGAGTGTACATACACCGAGCTCCATCCGACAACCACGTCGAGCGAACCCCGTATTTGTCGGGTTTAGATTGCACAAACGTCTTCGACCGCGTCCTTTTTTCGTCCAAACAGTCATTTTGCCAATACTACTAACTCCAATAGGCACGGCGAGCTCAGCAAACTGTCGCTGAAAATGATCCATTTCGCCACGACATGGCCATAGTGGATCACGCTCCGTCAAAAGAAGGTTGTTTGGAGGATGCAGCATATGAGCTCCTCGAACTTGCTGAAGCGTGTTCCTTGGCATCGTCTCAATAAACGATTCGGAAGCATAAGAGAGCAAAGGCTCTCAGTGAACGATAAGTTCACAGTTCCCGGCCTAAGGCCCTGGTTTTCCGTCGGTGCCTGGCCTGGGTCTGGGGATAAACGACCTCGTGATTTCCTTGTAACGGACAGAAGCCACTCGCTCAGCCTTGGCGAGCTTGGTCCAGCTCGGCGACCTCGGCAGACGCATCCAGAAGGGGTACAACATCGCGTTGCAGCGCAACCAGGATAGAAGCTGACGATGTTGCCCCGAGGATAGCCTGGCGAATTGAGGCGTCGGCGGGTGGAGGAGAGTTGGTCAGCAGAAACGAGATCAGCTGAGCGAGAGAAGCATCACTCAGTCTCTGATCTTCTCCTTGCTGAGCGAGAGCTCGACGAATCCCAGCAAGGCCATAGAAATCGCCTACCGCGAGATTCGTCAAGTCATCCTCTGAATCAGCTAGGGTAGCTGAGCTTCCAGGAATTTTCACTGATGATCCCAGCGATCCAGACTGAGCCAAAGTGTCAACCTGCCGAAGACCTTGCGCGGCCTCAGCGGCAGGCGTCGGAGCTTGGCTGGACCCAGCGACGGAAGATTCCGGCGAGCCCTGCAGTTCGTCAAGTCGACGGGATGCTGAGAATCCATCGGCGAGTCGATTAGTGTATCTGGGTGGGGAAACTTGACCGTTGAGGTCCAACAACGTGTGAACAGTGCCTCTACAACAGTGCCCGAGGAAGACGACGAAACTTGAAGAGCAACTAAGGTTGCTGTGCAGAAACTACTCGACGAGGCGGCGGCAGCTGTAAGGGCGCTACGGGAATCTGCCAAGCACACACACGCGGCGGGTTAGATGACCATAGGTGAGAACAAGAAGCATACCAAGCGCGGGAAGCGAACCTGGTCAGCGAAGGAAGCGGTCGCGTCCTCGACGGGCTTCCTGAAGGTGACAGCACTTGACTCGCCGAGATTTTCAACCGAAGGAAAGTTAGAGAGCGGAGTGATGGTCGAGACACTCACCAGCCTGGCTCGTATCACGCCCGGGGCAGTTGTGGTGTAGATAAATCCAGATTTGGTTGACCCTGTCTAAGCTAGACCAGTGGGTACATCGCACTCAAGAGGATCAAGAGGGTACACCATCAAGTGGGTACGCCGCCGAGTGGATACATCGCATTCAACAGGGAACGGATTTAAACGGGAACCGCACTTAGCTGGACTCAGCAAAGGACGGACTCAGCGATGGACGGACTCGGCGATAATCGACGGCGAAAGTTGGACTCGGCGAAAGTCGACTTGGCGAGAATATGCCTCGAGGAAGATATACCAACTGGGGGATAAATTAGGATCTGGGCGAAGAGTCGCCAAGTGGTAGGTAAATGGCTCGACAACAAGGGGCGGAGCTGAGCGAAGAGTTGCAGGGAGATTTGTAACGACTCCATTTCATTAGATATTTGTAAAGGACCGATTGAAGACCATAGGGAAGAGCCCGAAGGGGCTATCCGAAGACAGAGATAACAATCAGAGCAGAATCTTCTAAGTCCAAGAACAGCGTACACTCTTCCGGTAAGTCCTGCGCGGGCTGGATTATGTCTGCGTCGTTTCCCGAGAGGCATAGCTTGTAGGGGAGCGGTCTGGTAGCGTCAAGAAATCAAGGTCGGCCCGAGGTGAGCACTTCTCGCTACCAAGTGAAGACAAGTCTCGTCGACTGGACGAGCCGGTGGGTCTGCACAACTCAGGACACCGTAACCTCTTAGCTGGGCGTAATCTGCGCCTGGTGGCCTGTAAAAAGCGCTCGCGCACTGTCGTCCATCCTTTGGTGGAGTACACAGGGTTTAGAACGGATACTGCCCCGTTTAGGCGAGTCTCTGGAGAGTTTGGAGCTAGGTACTTGTTGGGAACAAACTCAACTGAACCCCGGCTGGATGAACCGCTAAGGCATCCGACAGGAACCCTGAGCATGCTCGACAACGCCGACCTGACTAGGCGAATTGTTGTGCTGTTGCGTGGAAGCGGAACTAACGACGTTTTCTGTGAATTGCAATACCACAAAGCCGTCGGTGAGGCAAATCATCTTGAATGCAACGAGATGCTTTGCCTTGGACCTCTGCTGTTTTGGAGTCCCAGTTTCCAGCGTGGCTCGTGCGCGTACCAGGTAAACCACATCGTGTACAGGTGCGTTACTGGTCCTCTGCGCTGTTTCTTCTTGGGTGTACTCACATCCGATGTGTCTTCCGCTAGCTGGCGCAGGATCGCCGTTCAGCTTTTCCTCAAGTATGTCCATGCGCGCGTCTTGTCCCTTGGAATTGTCAATAAGGTGTTTAATGACAGCGGCTTGGTGATCGACGATCCTTTGCTCATGGCTCGGACTACGTGGTTTAATTTCGTGGTCGCTTGGTGGTGGAGCAGACTTAGATTGGTTTGTACAGGAAGCTGCCGATTCAACAAGGTGGGTCTACCACGCGAGGAGGCCTGCCAACAAGCAGCCAGAGAATACGACGCAAGATTCGAGGCGCTTCACGGCCGGACTCTCCGGACTCAAGGCCTTCAATACGGCGGACGACGCACGCCGTAAGGACGTCAAGGTCCTTCTCGTTGACGTTGAAGCTCTCTGTCCCAAGCTGTGAGCACGTGGCGAACAGAGCACGCCGGAACTTACCGATGGTCTCAAGCGTATGGGAGTCGAAGCTGGAGAGGCCTTGGAGCGGGACATCATCCGTGGGTTTGTACCTTGGCAAGCATGTGATTTTCTCTGCTGATGTTGAAAATGTAGTTGAAGCCTTTGTTTGTCGTGCTCAGGTTCCACGATCCGCGGTCGAATATCCAGCGTGTAGTCATCATCTCGCAGCCATTGACATGCTGATCCCCGCGGCAGCGGAAGGAATGCGACGTCAGCATGGATGATACACCATCGGCAGGTGCAACGCGGTCCAGCACGCGATTAACATGCGCGTCAATCGTCGGCGTCGTGTCCACACGAGAAACAGTGGTTCGAGTCGCAAGGCCGAGAATAGCTGGCGGTGCGTTGAGGAGCTCTACGAGCGGCACATCCGGGGACAGCGTGACAGGTGTTTGCTCGGCTTGGTCTGGGAGATTCTCGATGAGCGCTGCGCACGGAGCGGTTGGAAGATCAATGCGAGAGCGAGAGCGAGCAGGGGCACGTGCCAAAGTCAGCATCAGAGAAGAGTGACAGCCCTTGCTCTTCGAACGTCTTCACGCGGACCAGTCGGAGAAAGAATACGTCGGCAGCTTCGATGGAGATGTTTCGTTTCCGGATCATGGACAAATCTGACGCCCGTACGAAAAGATACGAGAGGAGACACAAAAGAGAAACATCTTGGTAGTCATTTCCAAGCTTGCATTGATATACAAATGTACAATCATGCTTTTCAAATCACCTTTGGTACATGGCGGAGCTTTCGATACAAAACCACCACCATTTATTTTCAAGCAGAACTTATCAAGAGTCTTTCCCATTTTAAGCAGCCGCGATTCTAGCGACGCTCTGTGTTTAGGAAATTGCTCTAGGACCCAATCTTTGCTTGACGATAGTACTGCATTGCAGTGTTTCGTGCTAGCACTTTGCCCTTCTTTCCCTCGCGAAATGCAAGATACATACCAAACTTATCCATGACACACACAAAACTTCTTCCGCTCTCGTCTGCCTCTATGCATTTCCGTGTAAACTCTTCCTCAACTTCGTCACCCTTCAGAAACTTGGAAAACGCTGCGATAGCAGTCACCTTTGCACGTAGTGTATTACCGGGCTATACTTTCTCCAAACCCATCGTAGTGGTCCGATAAATAGAAATATGAAAGTGATACGCCCAACACGTGACAATCGTAACAGCGTACAGATATTTTACGTTTTTATCGGACTTGATACGTCTGATCGACTGGTGTAGAGGACTCACCGAGCCCTACCATATCTGATTGGTTGAAAGTAAGTGTTATCTATCATTTCATTGGCTGATTAACATTTCTGGGATTTCATTGGCAGAATCCCACCTATAAGTGGTGATATTCATCCATACGCAGCAAAACACGGATCGATTACGGCTCGTTACTAGGATGTCACTGACAACTTGAACGAGCATTTGGAGACAGACCTGAGTGTTCGAACGGTAAAAGAGCATTTTTTACTCGCGAAAGAGTTTAAGGCCACGGATTGTGAATACCGAAAGAAATCTGGTGTTGCAGAGGTGTACACAGAGCACAAACGACTATCGCAAGACATCACTATGGAATGTGCGATCTCGAGGCCGGAAAAAGAGATTGATAAAGCTACATACAGCTGGTTCAAGACTCCGCGAGCAAGCTGTGAAGCGCCGCTGCCAACAAAACCAAACCCGTAATGGTAACGATGAAAATAGTGATGCATCGGTTAGTTCAACTCTAGAATCGATGCCAGAAACGGAAGCTGGTGAAACCACCTCTTCGTCGACCAAAAAATGGTGGGAAGGCGTCCGGCGTTGGCGTGACTACTGCACAGGTTGATATGTCCACAGTCAATTTCATTGAGGATCAGCACAAACGACATGGTGATAAATTTGCGCTGCTTTGTGAGAAGCTCAGGTTTCAAACGAGTAAAGGCAGAGAAGGAAGAAGCACGCTGGGAGGCTGAAATGGAGTTTCGACAGAAGGAATTTGATCGACAGGCCAAACGAGCGTCTGCGATTCTACGCACTGAGCTAGAGCTGCGCCGGGAAGAGCTAGCAGTACTGAAGCATCAACTTGGAATTCAGAAACTCCCCAACGGAGCCGATCAAGCATTTTATAGTCGCTCATTTGGCTTTTGTTCCACACCACATGGAATACTAAAGCTTTTTAGTGATTGATTTTTATTTGTGTTAGCGAGTTTTTATTAGGTAGAGCGTAATGAAGACCTGCAGCTTGTTTGGCTTAGGGTACGAGGCGAGGTACGTGTCGAATGTTGGCGGACTGCAGCGAAAGTAGCTCGAGTTAGTGTTTCCACCCCTGGTAATTGTCAAGCAATTGGTGAAGAAGTCCCAAGCATATAAAGCGTGGCCATGGGTGTGGTTGCAAAACGTTGATGCCGTTTGTAGTCGAAGTACGAGAAGTGTTTGGTCACCTCATCGTATGACCATTCCACGGACACTCTAACACCACTCATAGCCTTGTTTAGCTCCTATTTAAGGGCGTCGATTCTGCAGCCTTTGTAGGGACAGCAGAAGCCGTTGGTGCATCCGTAAGCCTGACCCCGTAGATTAACTTATTGTTGAGCGACAAGTTGTCCTCCAGCACCGTTAAAATTCGACTTGCGTTCAGCATAAACAGGTCATGGCGGCGACCATCCACCGGTCCAACATGTGAGAGATGATTCCGTCGTGAGTAACAACGGTCTGGAACTTAAGCGCGTGTACGCGCTTGTGGTTGTTGTACAGCACTTGTTGCCTTTTTCTTGGATGACAGACCGGTCGAACTGTGCCGTCGATAACCCCCACACCTTCAATGCTCCCCGGTGCTTTAGCGCTATTGCGGCGCAGTAGCGATCTATGTTGCTGGTGATACGGGGGTGGGCGTCAAAGTACAGGAAGTCGGCGAGCTTCTCGTCCAAGAACTCAACGACGTAATAGCAGATATGACACAACGTTGATGGCGCTCTACCGAACATTCTCGCCATGCCAATTCAGCGCGTCGGAAACACCAGCCGACGCAGACAGATGGTGAACGCCTCCACCGCGTTGCTGCGAACACCTTTCCGTGTGCGGATGATCTTCGGTAGCAGCAAGTAGTGAGTAAGGAGCTTGATCTCCCCGACGGTGAAGAAGAATCCCCGACACCGATGCGTCTTTGGTTTAGTACCCAAGACGCGGGGAGGAGCTTGCGACTCCACCCGGCAAACTCTAGGCTGCTAATAGCGACCGTCGAATGACAACCTGATGCATGGTGCTTCTATGCTATGTTCAATGCATGACCTGAGTTCGTGTATGGCTCAGAGGATCCACTCGGGATCGGTCGTGGCTAGTGTGACCCATGCCAGGCTGCTATCATGCCAGGAGATGAGCTGCGGGCTCACTCCACCCTTGGGCTATGTGATACCCTCGGGGTATCGCCTCGTGCTGGAGGAACAAGACACACGAGGTGTCAGGAGGGCCCACGGGTCCTCCGACGTGAACTGCAGGTGGTCGAGGAGGGCCACCGCAAGTTTGGACGCTATTACATCCCGTGCCGAAGCACAGGATGTAATATAAGCTTGCTAGCGCCCAAGCCCAGGCCAACTATGACCGTCGGCATTACGGCTAACGTCGTCGCGAGTGCAAAGGTGCAGTTCGCAGTGTGCGCCGTGGACACAAGTCATGTGACTGACTGGCTGTGAGCCAACCATGGACGCTCTTTAGCTTTTACTATAGACGACTTAGAGTTTGTATGCTACAAGCTTAACCCCATACTTCCCACGTGATGTACCATAGAACATAAGAGGAGTATAGCTTGCTTCACTTATTTTGCAGCTTTTATGTTATGTTGGAGGTCCAACATAAGCCATTGTTATACTTGGTATTTGTATGCATGAACCACTCTATAGTGGAATAAAGTCAACAGTTTGAGTGGAAAACAGCCAAATGCACAGGCTTAGGTTTCGGTAAAGATGCAGTTCTGTCGACAGTGATAAAGAGCGTAATTGTCTCCCACCACGAACGGGTGGTCCCCACAAAGTCTACATTTTTCAAAGAGCCGAGAAGAGAGCAAGATGGTTGCGGGAGAAGGAAAGGAGCCGCAGCAGGAGCGGCGGTTGTGCAGGGAGACCGTGTGAGCGACAGACACGTATGTCGCCTTCGATGCACGATCGCAGACGAGCAAAGACCAAATAAAGCAGCGATAAAGGAGGGCGAAAACGAACCATGGCGGCGATGGAGATCCGAGGATCTTTGGAGGCGGCAGGGGCGGAGGCAAATGACACGGGTGTTGCAGAGACGAAGGCGGTAGAGCCGGTCAATAGCCAGTCTATTTCGACGGGCCATGAGTCAGCGATGCTAGACGAGGTGATGGCAGAAATGGTTACTGCTGTCGCAGTTGCTGTAGATGCTGCGACCGAGCGGGATTCTGCCGTTGGAAATCTACGCAAAAGACGGCGAGCAATTTTGGAGGACCTGAGGCCAGATGGTGAGCATAATTCGGAGGAAGATGTGGTAGCCACCCTTGTATTCCATCCCTACTCCAGCCCGACTCGACAGTTGAACAAGCATAAGCTCCACAAGTGACAGAGGAAGATATTCCCCACGGCATGCGCTAAGACGGCGTATTGTATGAAATATGTGACGATGGGCTGTGGAAGGCTTCGGCCTAGCCACAGCTCCTTTTAGGCTAAAGTACTTATGTTGTCTTGGGTAAACATAAACCTCCACTGTCGTAGTTCTGTCCTCCAACATCAGCTAACATACTTGCGTTGTTGCCATTACAGTATTGACACCTATTACGGGACCAAGACCCACTTACAGGCACCCGTGCCAAATGAAAACAATACCGGTAACGCTGCCAATACTGCGGCTTCTCCTGCACGTGAAATCGCTCCGCGAGTTCTGGCGTTTGAGAGTACATGTGAAGTGGGTGGGCATCGTCTTGAAGGGAACCCAGATAAAATGGACAATGAGCAAGGACTCAAGAAGCTCCAGCGTTCCTACACGAAGTACTTCTGCCCAAAGTGCTCGATATGGAATTGACGGTACGTCACAATTGTTTTGAAGACATGAAGTACATGCTAACGTTTCTATCTACAGGAAATATTTCTGCAACGTGGCGCGGGGCAGGGGGAAGACCTGCTTTGCTATCTGGCACGATGACTGGAACAATGGAAACGATATCCCGCGCAGCCTGCACTAAGAACACAAACTGCGCGACCGGCCTCCAGCAGCGCGCTCGGGTAAAAAGCGCCGCCGCCGTTCGGTTGCTGAAAGAGATGAGGAGAATGACAATGAAGATTCCGACGGCGCCGTGGCTGGAGATGAGGCGTAGGATTGTGGATGGATGCATGTGCTTGCTTTACATTTTTTGTGATGCAATCAACTGAAACGTTCTTGGTTTCGTCTTGTTTTTTTACCATTGACCGCTTGTGTACGTGTGCAATGTTCAGAAAAAACAACAACTCGGATAAACAGTATGTTGCCTTAGTCATCATAAACTCAAGGATGGTCAAGGTTTTCGCCAACATTAGACCTGTAATGATGGATATGTCACGTTTTTAGCTAAGACAAACCCATACTATCCCGGCACCATAGCCCGGTGAGAATCCAGTCAATAAAAATTCCTAAATTTTCTTATGTTGGAGGTACAACATAAGAGTCAATTTTACCCCCACTTTTGTCCCGGGAAGTAAGGGATTGACCCAGCTATAAAATATATTCAGTCTTTATCTTGCTATCAAACCCGCAAACAGTCCCTTTAGGCCCTGGTTTCTCTGTCGGTGTCTGGGTATCGGAATAATAGAATCGATGCTGATTGGCCGGTGGTTTATTCCCCGACGAGCCATTTATTCCCACCCAGAATATATTGAGGATTATATTCCGAGATAGATATAAAGTCGGAGAGGCAGTTGCCAGACCGCCAAATCATGCAAAATCACCGAAATATGCGAAGTTACACCCCTTCAACAACCAGCCTCCATCCTTTACTTGACAACACTTTATTCAAGTCACTTTACAAAAATGACGGAGGGATGATTTAGTACAACCAATCACATTTTATTTAGCATGATTCTGACTAGTTTATGCTGCGAAGTTGCCCTGATCCTGCTTATCCGTAGAAATACTGACCAATCAAGATACCTCATTGTAGGTCATAAACGATTCATTTCTTTAGGCCATCTCCATGTTTGCGCTTTTCCCGGCACATTATCCGGTTGCAGAGAACTTCGGCACAACGATTCACGCCTAGAACGAGTTTGAAAGGGTGTACAGATCAGCAACACAGCTCTCAGCACCAGCAATCTAGGGACAACGTCGGGAATCTGCTCGGGTTCTTTGCGCATGACTGAGTTAGCGGAGTCGTTCAACAAGACGATCGCTCAGCTCAAGGCAGAATCCCAAGCCACCATCGCTCAACAGAGCGAGAAGACTCATGCTGCCGAGGTGACCATCCAGAAGCTCCAAGTCGAACTCGAGAATCGCGACCGGACTTGGTCATGGTCAGAAAATCGTCGAGATCAAGGCGGAGCACACCGTTCTTCACGGGTGGCCACTTTGTATTATAGCCAGCTCCAAGTGGCCACGGTCCTGCTTTACCCCACGCTCTCAAGAAGTTTCTCGAAATATCGAGTTGTTGGAGGGTATGTTCTACGGCAGAAGCGTATTATCGGTCACCGCGGTCGTTACACAGTATACGACCCGCACTTGGTTGCCGCTGCTCTTGGTGGCGTGGATGCCCCGGGGTTGCATCCCAGGGACCTTCAAATTAATGCCCGCCTCTGTCGGCTCCTCGCCGAGCGCTTCCCCGAGTCGCTTGAGCTTCGTTCTTCGCGACGGCCCTGTGAAGTACCCTCTCGCTCCGTCCAGCGAGCTCATCGAGCGGGTTATCTTCGGGTCCTGCTATATCGGCTTCAGCGAGCTCGGCTAATGGTACCGCAGCGAGTGCAGCGTTGGTAGTTTCTCCGTCTTTTTCTGCGGTGTCATCTGGATCTTCGCCAAGCACTTCGCGCCACAAACGGTCCAAGTCGACTTCGCGTCACCGTTCGGTTTCGCAGCTAAAGAGCGCGCCACTGAAGACGCTGACTTCGGCCGAGTGCCTCCTTCGGTATTCCAACCCAGCGTATCCGACTGCGACCGGCTCCCGGCGGACTCGATCTAAGAGTGTTTCTCGCGGCGAGTTTGAACGTATCGTGCCTGGCGAGGAGGGTTTCGGCGCATCGACGACATTGCTCCGGGCGGATGTGGTCGCCGAACATGCATCTTCGCTGCCTATTTCAGGGCGGCGTCGTCTCCGCTCTCCGGCGGCTGGTCTTAGCCGCGCCAATTCTAGCGGTTATTTCCCTCAGCGACACTCGCAGAGGCCTCTTCGCGATCAAGGTCGATGAGCCTGAGGTTCAAATCGACGAGTCTGCCGATCTTGTGGCGGACTCGTCGAGTTCCGTTGAACCGGACTTGGCGAGTTCGTCAGCCGTGTTGGCGAGTTTGTCTCTGGCCACGGACTCTTCGCTCGGTCCTATAAGTTCTTCGCCGAGTCCAGCATCGGGATCTATGGCATCCACTGACTCGTCGATAGTGTCGGCTCCGGCAGTCGTCTCGTCGAGTTCGTCTACTTCCGTTGTAACCCCTGCGCTGAGCTCCGTCGTCTCTGTTCCGGCTTCGACCAACCCCACTGTGCCCCCCTCTTGGCTCTCCCCGACGTCGCCCTTCCCGATCAGCAGCAAAGAATGCTACTTGCGTCACTCAGGTCGTGCTCGCCGAGTTAGACGTCTCTGACGAAGATGCTTTGGATGGTTCACATGCGCCAGCTCCGCCGAAGGTGGCCGAGGTCGTGACATTGAGCTTGGTCTCCCACTGAGTCAAACCAGCGATTTGCTGTTTACTTCCCATCCTTCACCGATTGGCTCTCTTGTGACCTCGTCGAGCGAACTGTCTCGTCGAGATTTCCTTATGGACATCGAGGCTGAAGACAGTTGTTCTTCATTGACTAGCACCGTGGTCTTCTCGGGTCGAGCGCATCCACGTGGCAAGCTACAGAGCTATGTCGATGCTCGTCGAAATGATCCGTGTTCCGTCAAACGAGGGAGTGGGCCGGCTCCTCAATCGAAGGGCTCGTCGAAGAAGCGAGCTGCCCCCAAGCCTTATCACCGGGTCGCGAAGAAAGCCAAGAACTCATCGATAGTTGATGGTTCTGGTCTCAAGTCGTCGAGCCACCTTTTCCCGGACCCTCAGACCGCCAACCTAAGGCCTCGAAACTCAAGACGGCTCGGGCAGTTGCTCCTGTCGCCAAGTCATCTACGAAAGGCAAGTCGGCGGCTTCCAACAAGCGTACGACTGTCGCGAGTCGATCCGGATCGGGACGGTCTAGCCGTGCCGTATGGAAGCGAGGAGCAGTTAGGGAGTTTTGACAGGAGACACAACAACAACCGTAATGTAAATATACAGCTTTGTTATGCGTTGATCCGGGTAAATTCACGACTGAGCCTTCTCACTTACCACATCACACCGTTCAATTCAGTCCTTGGGTTACTTCGAACCTTCAGCGCCCGCCAGAGCATCTCACACGGCGTGATGACTGCTCTCGTGACGCCCCACCTCACTTCTTCAGACCTATCTTGATCATCCTTGGCTCGCGCCGTCCCTGGCCTCAAGGCGGGTGACTCCCGTCCTGCCGTCACGCTGCTGCGCAGTCCCGCCGACGCCGCCAGATCGAGAGTGGGCACACCAAGCTCAGCAGTCGTGCTAGCGTCCCACGACTGGACTATTTACCAATCAAAATGCACACGGAGCGGATCCATTTCATCGTGAATCCTCGACCGGGCTTGATGACTGCCCAGTCTCTCCGCCTCTTCAAGTTGCGTCAGCGTCAACCCATTCACACGGCGGTTGGAGCCGTGGCCGAGGTGGTGTCCACCATTTCCACTCGTGACATCCTCCCCGACTAAGACTCGACGTCCTCGTCGAGCTTCACCTTCTTCATCCGCCCGCATCTTTTCTTGTAGTTCCCGGCGCTCTGCTTGTAGACCGCTCCTTGTTCGCACTTGTCGGCGGTCAGCAGACGGAGGCCTACCATCTTGTTCGCAGAAGGCGGAGCTGATTCGGCGAGCTTGTTCCATTTCTTCACAATTGCGTACCCAGTCCTCATAACTGTCCTTGGCCATCTATCGAGGAGTACGACCGTCGGAGGTTGTTTCATACCACCGCCAGATACGGCATGACACGATGACGGTTAACAAGATGACATTCCCCGCAGTCACGGTCCTTGCAAGCGACGGATCCTCATCGCTGTTCAGTATCAGGTAATAAGAGGCAGCGACGATAGTTAGCACCCCAATCAGGCCTTGACAAGCCCACTCCAGAATCTCGTAGACGAACAGGATGGAGTAGAATAACGAGTAGAAGACCAGGAGACTCCCGCCGTACAGCATTTTCAAAATCATCAGGGCGCGTTCAACTGAGCACCGTCCCTCGACCAGAGTCCCTCCAGTACTTTATTGCACTTGTCCAGCCCAACGACGCTGAGTCCGGCAAAAGACGCACCAGTATGCATGATAGGCATCACACCACTTAAAAATAAGCCGTCCAAGGTTGTTTTCGTGCTCATTACGCGCCTGCACCACCACCATCGGTGTGACCCACAGGGCTTCTAAAGACTTCCACCAGCGTGTCTGCCATGGACGGCCTTGGACCGCTCCCCTTTTACATTCTTGCGATAACGTCGAAGGCACGCAGAAGCGAGTTGAGTCCACTTGTAGGTTAAGAAGCACATGGCCCCTACCATCCGCATAGCAACGCCGCGTAGAGGTTCGGTGACTGTCCACAGGACGGCTCCCAGACTCAGAAGCAGTAGTTCTCTCCAATGCAACAAGACGGAGTCGGTACTCGCCGCGACAAGTTCTCCCAAGGTCATGGTCTAGTCCGTTTCCCTTGTAATCAACAATTCTTCAATACCTGATCGACTCCTGTTGGATCGAGACCCACTTCACAGTCCGTTTCCATCTCTTTTCCAGGCTTAGGTCACTTCCGGTGGGAAGTTTTCATCTTTTCACGACTTCCACTTGTCAATCAATCGTTATCGGACCTACTAGGCACACCGTCGCCAGACATTCAGAACCGTCTCGTCTCGATACAGGTCGAAGACGGATGGTCAAAAGACGACTCCAGATTGACTGAAAGCGACTATCTTCCAGGGACTGGAGGAGACCACATCTAACCCCATCACTCCCGAACCCGACAAGTCCATTCGTGTTCATTCGCGAATTTTCATCCTCGCACCCAATCGACCAAGATGCCCAAGCAACGTCGCTCAGCTCCGCCTCTTCCGCCGGCAGTTCCTCTACGCGCCATTCTCGAGGACGAGGAGGAAGACGATGACTCGTCTATTCGCGCAGGCGTCGACTTCTGGCGTCGGATGCGGCCTCTACTAGCCGTCAACGGGGAAGTTTAGGGCTCCGTGCCCTGGACGACCTAGTCATGTCCGTGCTCCTTGAGGAGCCTAAGGAGGTGGCCTCATCCGTGCATCTGCTGCCGTCAGCTCAAGTCATGCAGGTGGGCTTGTCTTGGGAGCATGAAGCACTTACCGTACGGCCGCGGCAGCTTCGACGACTACTTCGTCTTTCTCGACCACCCCACCACCTATTGACGCGCCTACCAAGACCTCCAAGAGCGGCAAGCGACCAACGACTAGAAGCTCCGTCAAGTCCACGTCGCCTCCTAACAAGAAGCAGCGCGTCTCATCCAAGGTAGTCGCCGTACCGGGATCTTTCGCGTTTGACTTGACGCCAGACACGCCGGCCGGTATTCGTCGCGACCTCGCCCGCCTCATAAAGCAAGCAACAGCCCAGGGTAAGGCTCCATTTCGTCTGGCATACCCGTGGAATGGGAAGCGATCTTGGTACGTTCCCAACGATCATCCTCATTTGCACCTCCAGCACTGGCGCATGTGGATGAAGCACCGGCGCACCTTCTTCATTCTGGCCTTGTACGCGCCGTCCGAGAAGGCTGAAGCTCGTCGTAAGGCGAAGGCGTCTGCGTTGAAGGCCCGGTTGAAGCTACTGAGCGCCAATATCAAGGTGTTCGGTTTTTACGGTTTCATGGAGCTCTTCGAGAACGGAGCCCATGACTCGCTGATGTGGTTGGGAGGCAAGGCGGCGAAGCACTCGGCCGATGCGAAGGACTCCGACTCCCCACCTCAACAGGACTTGCTCACACTCTACCAAGAAGATCGTGCTGGTTACGACCGTACTCTGGCTCGGGTTCTGGATCCGCTCGCTATTGACGAAGACGGGTACGCGTCGATTCCTGAGCTGCTGGACTAGTCGCACGCTTTGGACCCGACCCGCCGCTCGCACTTGCGGCTCTCCGACAAGGCTCTGGCGCGTATTGTTATCGACGTAAACGGCGGCAAACCCCAGTCGAGGTAAGGGTCGGAGACCGGTCGGAAGGGTCTTGGAGCAAGTTGCTTTCCGACCGTACCATTCGCGCTCTGCAAGTCGAGGTGGCGCGTCAGGTCGCCGCCAAGGAGCCTATTTGGACGGAGGATGCCAAGTTTTTCAAGCCTACCGAACATGGTGACGACGACTCCGACTTTGAAGACGATGACGAAGAGTTCAAAGTTCTTCCTCCAACGCCAATCGCGAAGCCCAAGAAGTCCAAGCGAATCGAAGAGTCGAGGTCGGAGGCATCGTCCAAGGTAGTGACGCCCAAGAGGAGCTAGACGACGAGGACCCGTCCCCCAAGCCCGAAGGCAACCCGAAGAAGGAGCCCTCAAGAAGTCTGACGACACATCCTCTTCCGCACCGAGTTCGACCAAGTGAGGTCAAGCCGTATCCGGGTCGCCGCAGGGTGTTTCAGCTTTTCTTCGTCGTTTTTCTCTTTGTAAATGGGCGACCTCGTTTTAAACTTAAAATATTCAAAACATATAACATGCATTTCATCTCCGTTCCGTCCCTGTGTTCCAAATTCGTAATACCACAACCGTTCCATACTCTTCAAGGACGGTCCACGGAGACTACATCATCAGCAGATCCGTGTCATCGGCGTCGGCATTAGCATCAGCTAACCTGGCGCTTCGACGTAACACGAGTAATCCATTCTTAAGTCTTTCGGCTTGTTCAAAAGACGCGACCAGATCCGCATATTCAGGCATCAACACCGTTCTCGGCAACCAGAAACTCTTGTAATTTGCCGTCAACGCGAGATACTCGACGGATCGGTTCACCGTCTTTTTCGCTACTACTTCCAGCAGGGGAACTCTGAGCCGGATATGACCGTATCTCCACTTCCAACAGTTAGTCGCTCGGTGAAGCTGGATGGAGGTAGGTCCGATTCCTCGAGAGGACCATCCTCTACGGCTCCATCTCCCTCGAGTTCGGTCGGAATTTCATCAGCATAGGGCCGAGTCCATCGCCCACGGTACTTCTTCATTCGGTTCACATTTATGGGTACGACCTTGGCTGGGTGCGTCGGGATGTCAATACGATACTCCCCGACTTTGCTCACTACACGGTATGGGCCGTGCCAGGAGAACGCAAGTTTCTTCGTGCGAGCTTCACCCCTTTTGGCACGGAAGGGTTGATAAACCCAGACTTGTTCACCTTCTTCATATTGCACCACGACACGGTCTTGTAGTCGCCTTTCATGACGATCTTGTGCTTTCAAAAGTTGGCGTTCAACCAAATGCCGCGAATTCTTCAGAGATCGGTTTAGTTCGCGTCGGTACCGAGCCACTTCATTACTCCGCCACCGTTTACCGAGATTTAAAAATGCCACGTCCAGAGGTAGTACGGGATCTCGTCCATATAGAGAAAAAAGGAGAGTCACCGAGAGCTTCGTGATAGGCCGTCCTGTAGGCGAATAATACTCGAGGTAAATACACGTCCCAATCTGACTGGGCTTCACTCACGTGCATCCTTAGCATGCCAAAAAGAGTACCGTTGAACCGTTCCACTAGACCTTGCGTCTGAGGATGGTAAGCCGTTCCGTATAGTTTCTTGATGCCAAGCGTCTGATAGAAGGACTTGGCCACTTCAGCCGTAAAGTTTGACCCATTATCGCTAAGTAACCGAGCCGGCACGCCGTGTCGAGAGACTACGCCGTTTACCATTACTTTCATTAAAGTAATCGCATCAATGCGGGCCACAGCAAAAGCTTCAGCCCACCTAGTGAAGTAGTCGACGAATACCAGTATGTACCTGTTGCCCTGGTCTGATACGGGCAACGGACCGATCGCATCTACCACCACCAGAGAGAAAAGACCGGTCAAGTCAAAAACGGGCATTCGTTGCATTTGCCCGGCGTTACAGGGACGGTGGCCTTTACCTCCACCACACTTGTTGCATTCACGGACATATTCAGCCACATCTTTTCGCCAACCGGGCCAGTAGGCATGTCTACGAACTTTTTCCAGGGTCTTCGTAAGTCCTTGGTGAGACGTCAGCAAATCGGAATGACAAAAATGTATGAAGGTCTGCATGTAGGACATGGGTACCACGAGCACGGTCAGAGATCGAGCTGGGCCCACTCTAGCCGGCAGATTTACCCGTCTCAACAACACACCTCCTGAAACCACAAACTTTGGAGCCATCTTGACAACTTTGGTACGCAGGAAAGGGTCGAGTGGTAAAGCTCGATCCGTCAAGAAAGCAACCAGAGCTTTTATTCATGAGACAGCTTGTTGCTCGGACACGAATTGTTCACGGTCCAATCCAAACAGGTCGATCGCCGGAGGTAGAGCGTCGAGGTCAGGGCCATCTCTCCTGGACCCAAGGTTCACGTTAGGTAGTTCGTCATCAGTCTCCTCACGTTTTTCTTCCGTGTCCATGTCTCCGTCATACGATTCCCTGAATCTTCAAATGGAGTCGACTGCTCCCCGACTAAGTCTAGACCGTCCTCTTCCGGGTTTTCAACCGGGTTGAGCAAGTCGTTCAGTGTGAGCGCGTTCACCGAGATCGTAGGTAGACGGGAGAGACCATCTACATGCCCCATCGAAGTACCAGGTTTGTGATGCACCTTGAACAAAAGGTTTGACAGTTCCATGGCCCAACGGGCCAGTTTAGCGTTCGTAGTTCGATTGCCAGGACTAAATACCCACGTCAGGGCTTGTATAGAGGTCGAACTCCCGCTTGTCCAAGTAACAGTGAAATTTGCGAGTCGCCCAAACTATTCCCCAACATTCGATTTCGGAGATACCGTCCGTCTTATTAATCCAATTCTTCTGGGAACCGGTAAGGAGCTTGCTGGCATAGGCCACGACACGGTCGCGACCATCCACTTCCTGCATTAGACAGGCTCCAACTGCATATCGAGAAGAATCCACATACAGTTTAAACCGTCTTTTGGAGTTCGGGTAGATCAAAATAGGCGGTTTCATCAAAGCACGCTTCAGCTGTCGAAAGGCGGATTCACAGTCCTCACTCCACTCAAAAGGCGCGTCCTTCATTTTTAACCGCTCTAAGGAGCCGAGATTGAAGCGTATCTAGGAATGTATCGCCGGAAGTAGCTAGTAAACCCAGGAACGACCTGATCCCGTGAATGTCTTGGGGTCTCACCACGTTCATAACTGCTTTGACTTTCTCAGGATTTGGAAGTATACCGGTAGGAGTTACAATATGACCTAGAAAGGCTACCTGGTTCCGTCCCCAATGGCACTTCTTCATCTTCAATTTAAATCCCGCTTGTTGGAATCGGGTAAGCACCCGACGGACACGAACCAAGTGGGAAGGAAAGTCCTTACTAAAGATCACACAATCATCGAGGTATACCAGGCAAATTCGCCATTTGAGGTCCACTAGGACGGTTTCCATCAGACGCTCGAACGTGGGGACGGCATTACAAAGGCCGAACGGCATAACTAGCCATTCATACAAACCGTATTTGCAAGTGAAAGCCGTCTTCGCGATGCTATCTTCGTCCATAGGTACGTTCCAGTACCAAGAAGCAATATCCATGGTCGAAAACAACTGAGCATCTCCGAGAACGTCTAAAATGTCGTCAATCAACGGCATGGGGTAGCAATCCTTCACGGTCACGGCGTTCAACCGTCTATAATCAATACAGAACCGTATCCCTCCATCCGGTTTGCGGATCATCAACACTGGGCTGGCCCAGGGACTGATGGACGGACAGATGATACCCAGCTCCAGGTACTGTTGGATCTCAGCTTCCATCACTTCACCTTCCGCCAGCGAGACGCGGTACGGTTGCTGCTTGATGGGCGCGTTGTTTTCCGTATCGATACGGAAGTGTAGCAAATCCGTCCGACCAGGGGCTTTCGAAGACTCGACGAACAGGCTATCAAACCGGTCTAGTTCTGACTGAAACAGCGACTTTTGTTCGGCCGACAGCTTCGACTGCGAGAAGTCAGCTCTTCCACTTCCTTCTTTATCGGGAGGTACATCAGGTTTCTCAACTTTCACTTTTTGAGCGGTAGTTAAGTCTAGTTCTTCTGTCGCGGATTGAACCATGACAGGGTTGGGATTCTCAACCAGCCCAGGGTTCGACATCGTTTCCTCGTCTACCGAGGTTTTCTCAAAGCCGAAAGCTGACTCGGGATTACCGAGGTAGATGCGACGATCGTCCCCTTACGGACCCAGATTTCGTCAGTGGTCGCGTTGCAGTTTTCTACTATCACGTTGCCTCCTTCGACCGTACACAACGAACGAGCGACACATAACGTAGGGGACAATCCATGAGAGCCCTCAATGAGAACAATAGACCGGTCGTCAATATCTCCCATTACCTCCGTCGTCACAATCGCCTGACCTTGCGGAGGTAAACGAACCGTAGTAGCCATAGAGGCCATAAAGGATTCGTGCACCACGGTAACACCCAGAGATAGAACTTCACTAGTGCGTTTCAGTGTCAGAGTCCGGTCCGCCACATCAATGACCGCACCGAAAGCTCCTAGGGCGTCCACTCCAAGTATGGCATCGACGTGCAGGTTGTGAGCTACCAGAACTCGCAAATTGACCTCTACCGACCCTAAACGGATAGGTAGGTTGATCCAACCACGGATGCGCACAGGGTGACTGGACGAACTGTTCACTCGACCTTCATACGATTCCAGAGGTTCTTTCGCTCGCCCTAGCCGTTTCAATACCAATTTGTCCACTAGACTCAAAGTCGCACCGGTGTCGGCTAGCATATGAGAAGGTAGACAGTCGATATATCCACTCGAGAGTGCTTCGTAACTGCCCAAAGAACACACCACTCGGCGGCCGCTTTCCACTATCACGGGAGGTCCGTCTTCGATATCACCGTCTCGAGTGTGGCAAGTTGACCGTAACCACTTCGGCTAGGCCAGCCCGGGTTATGCGGGTCGAAGAAGGACGGTCAGGACCAACCATCTGCACGTAGTGAGAGCTGTCATCCACATTTCCCGGTCTCAGCTTTAAGGTGCCCAAGTCCTCAGCCGTCTTCCCATACAGAGCGGAGCAATCGGCTTTCGGATGCGACGTCGTCTGAGGCGACGCTTGGCACTGACCGAGTTCCGCTGGGGACGGTTACACAGCTTCCCCAGATCAATAATCCGTTTCTCAAGTAGTAGGGCTTGGCCCAAGCAAGGGTCTGAATCCAAAATTCACCGTCCAATTCCAATTCCTCGAAGACGCGGTCAGCATGCCAACGCAGCCGTATTAAGTCGAGCACCGGCAAATTTCACCCACTAATGAGAAATCCAAAGCCGCGTACACTGACTCCTTCGATTCGGCTCTTGTGATATCCAGTTCTTCGCGGAGAATTCGGTATATCGCCTTTCTCGCGATTTTCCGAACAAACCACGGATGGACAACTTTTTGTTCCAGTAGACGGGTTGAAAATCCTTCTTCCACGGCCAGCAGGACATTCTCAAGTACAGTCCTTTCACCACCAACCTCGTCCGTTTCCGAATCTGAGATACAGGCCTCCTCGTCACTCGAGTCGTCGACGGTGGCTGCCCCTCTTTCATCATAACTCGTCGGGTTTTCCGTAATAAGACGGACGACGTTCACTGGGACGGATTAAACCGCACCCGGGGCGACCTCAGTTCGACTGAAGTCACGGTTGGCTCTCTTGGCTTCTGCCGAGCTTTCAAGCGTATCTTTGAACCAATTGAGCCAATATTCCGGGGAAGATGTGTCTTCAGGGGACGCCTCTCGACTCCTCCTTAAGACGTCCGCGGGAATGTCCAAATATAAAGCCATATCTTCAAGAGACGGTTCCCTTGCAGTTTCTCCGTTACTTTGTACCTGTCGCTTGAGTTCTACTTCGTCTAGGGGATACAACCGATCTTCTAGCTCTTTTCCATATTCTTCTGGTTCCGGGAAGCCTCGGTTCCAGCTAGGACAGTGACTTCCTCCCCTGTTTCACAATGTTCTAGAGCATCCAGCTCGGCATCCGTGAAAAGCCGAGCGTACTTGGAATCACCGTCTCCTTGTTCAGCTTTAGTATTGATCGGGGGCTGGGTTTCTACAGTACCGAGTTCCTCGTCCAAGACAGCCCCCAACCCGGATTCATCAGGTAGTTCAGGTGCGTCCTCCGGCTCCATAGTCCAAGCAGCAAACGAATAGTCCCCCATTACATCAAGACCATCTCCCTCGTCATCTTCGTCTCCGTGGGCACAATCATCCTCCTTAGGTTGATATAGGCGCCCACCTACGCGAAGTATGCTCCTCAATTCTCTCAAAGGACAAGGGACCGGACCATCTTCTTGGATAGTCACGGTCCGAGCCACTACCGTATCCAATGCGGGAGAGGTCACGGGTTCCGGCTCTGCTAACTCGGGCTTCTCCACAATTAGACCAACTCCTTTTTCAACTCCTCCCTCCGATAAGATACTTTAACCAAGCGTGTCCATCTCAAATACAACTGGACCAGTATTCTCACCCATTCCGTCGTCTCCCGAGGTCGATGGTTTCAGTTCCTTCTAATCATGATCTTCAATAACCAAGCCAACCTCATAGTCGGTCGTCACCGTCATCAGGACGTTTTCGTTTTCTCTTTCCATCACGGACGCGATCGGAACAGCATCTTCAACCGCACCGTCGCCCAACGTGGTAATCAATCCAGGAGGCTCCTCAATCGGAGCACTCTCCTCTTACTCTTCACATCCGGGTTCCATCCTTCCGCGTCATCAGACCGGTCTACTTCTGCTACGCGGTCTTCCACCATCCCTTCTCCTCCGTCATCACTTTCACTTTCACCGCCAACAACCGTGTACAGACAATCCTTTTCGTCACGGTTGTCCTCCGAGCCATCCCTCAGGCAAGAGGAAGGAGTGGCTCGCTCCTCCCCTCCCTCAAGCCTTCTTCATTGGCGAGGGACCCCGGTTCCTCCACCAGCGACAGCCCCCGTGGCCAATGATCTGAGAGACTGTATGAACGGGCAATTTGCGACGATGTGGCCGGATTCACCGCAGAAGTAGCAGTTGATCGACCGGTTCTGCCCCATAGGAGCAGGACTCGCTCCAGTTCTGGACGCACTCTCACACTCAGGACGGATATGACCATATTCGCCACAGTCGAGACAGTTCTTCGTCTGACGTTTACACGTTCCCCGACCGTGACCTTGGTAGTTACAGCGTTCACATACCGGAATACCATCTTGCGTACGGTTGTCGTCGGCCATAGATATACCTCTAGGGCGACGCGGAACCCTTGAGGGGGACTTGGCATCGGAGGAGAACTGACTGTCGCAGCCGCCACTGGAGATCGGTTCCTAGGAGATCGAGGCGGTTGGTACTGGTCAGCGTACACTTGCTGTTGCTGCTGCCACAGTTGCTGTTGGTCCATGAAGGATTGCAGTTGCAGTGCCAGAGCGTCCACCGACGCCAATACCGGCGTCTCCTTGTCCTTTTTCTTCTTCTTGGACGGGCCCGTATCCGAGAACTGGTTATCTTCTTCGACAGGACGGTACATGTCTTTGAACATGAGCCACTCGCACGCTTCGGGGATGTCCGAGGCAGGACTCGAGTCCAAAGTAGCCAGCATAGTTTCGAAGTCCGCGGCGAAAAAGCTGATAGCGCATCTGCGGATTAGGGTAGTTCAAGGCCTCGCAGAGGTCGGAGACACGATCCTCCACTCCTCCACCGACTCGCGTCGCTTCCTCTTCGTAGATTCCAACCGTTCCCACAGTTCATCGGCCGTGTGACTGAGGAATTGGTTGTGGAATCGCAGCTTCAGTGTCTCGAAGGTGTTGATACTGGAATTGCCCCACCACCTCTCCGCCTCCTGGCCTTTCAACTTTTGACGGAACACGAGTAGCCGAGACTTGTCAGGTAGCCGCTCCGTATGGGTCGCAAACATATCCCAGAAATCCCGTGCTTTTACGGTGGCCGTGTCTGAGTAGAACATAGGCAACACCTTCACAGCATTCGACACCAGTGTCGACAAACCGTACGGATTTAGGACTACCGCCGGACGTGTATTTCCCACCGGATTCGACTTAGCAGGCGGACCGGTCTTCGACGGATAGCTACGCACCTTAGCCACCGAGACGATCTTGTTGGTTGACGCTGAAGTCTTCTTGGCCGGGGTCCAAACGGGTGAGATTGCATGGTAAACTCTTTCTTGATCTTCTTCTCACCATTCCCTTCTTTAGCAGATCGATATCCGCTGGCTACATCCGCCACTTGCTGCGTGCTCCAGCTCCATCCAAATGCAGGACGGTTCTTCCGCCTGACTTCGGGACCAGAGTAACGAGGAATGAACCCACTAGGACTCCGGGAAGGTAACATGTCCTCATCTTCTGACGTCTCTTCTTCATACTCCTCTTCTGACTCTTCAACTTCATACTCCTCTGAGTCGTACTCCGGGCCGACGCCCGTCAACTGGCCTTGACCGGTGTCGCGTCGGTTGGACGGTCCACCACCGTCCTCTTCTTCCTTCACCCCTGGTTCCTCCTTGACTTGGTCACCAGGGTCCTCCTTTTCCTCTTCCATCAACTCACGCATCACGGATGACTGCTCCGTGCGGCGGCCAGCCCCGCTAGACTGGACTTCGACTTCTTCTTCACTTGACATTTCTTCCTGACCGACATTGACCGGACGCTGTTCTTCTCAGGTGTCCTCTTCTTCACCGTGACTGACCATCTTGACTGTTCTTCCAATTCAAATTTTGACTTCCAACCCCACTCCAAGTAGGGATATGACTTTTGGGTCTCCACGACCGACTACTTGTTCCGTCCCTCTTAGACGGATGACCACTTCTTGCACGCCTTGACTTTTGGCCTCCAACGCTTTAGACACTAGCGCGGTCCATAGAGTAGTACAGCCCAGTTGATTGCCTCTACTCTTGACGATTGACAGGTACTCCCCAGCTCGTACTCACTTCACGGCCGGTAAACCGTACCCTGCTTCTCCACCACGTGTCACGAGTCGATCCGGATCGGGACGGTCTAGCCGTGCCGTGTGGAAGCGAGGAGCAGTTAGGGAGTTTTGACAGGAGGCACAACAACAACCGTAATGTAAATATACAGCTTTGTTATACGTTGATCCGGGTAAATTCACGACTGAGCCTTCTCACTTACCACATCACACCGTTCAATTCAGTCCTTGGGTTACTTCGAACCTTCAGCGCCCGCCAGAGCATCTCACACGGCGTGATGACTGCTCTCATGACGCCCCACCTCACTTCGTCAGACCTATCTTGATCATCCTTGGCTCGCGCCGTCCCTGGCCTCAAGGCGGGTGACTCCCGTCCTGCCGTCACGCTGCTGCGCAGTCCCGCCGACGCCGCCAGATCGAGTGGGCACACCAAGCTCAGCAGTCGTGCTAGCGTCCCACGACTGGACTATTTACCAATCAAAATGCACACGGAGCGGATCCACTTCATCGTGAATCCTCGACCGGGCTTGATGACTGCCCAGTCTCTCCGCCTCTTCAAGTTGCGTCAGCGTCGACCCATTCAAACGGCGGTTGGAGCCGTGGCCGAGGTGGTGTCCACCATTTCCACTCGTGACACGACGGGTTCACACTCGTCGAATCCATCCAAGAAGACTCCAAATACTCCTTCGCCGAGCCAGCCTTCGCCGACTCCTGGCACGGTGGAATTGCCGCATCGCTGCAGTTGCCAATCACGACACTGCGCGCTCGTGCGGCACAGGCGGTTGCGCGCGAGGCTCGGGAGACCCCTCAATGCGGCAGATTTGCAATGTGGAGTTCTATCATCATGTGTCTGCTCGTTGCTGGGCGAAAATGTTGGCATATCGTTCTCAGGTCAAGATGCAAGATGTTGGAGGCAAGTCTAGTGTGGCGCCGACACCGACTACTCTCGACGGGCTTCGGAAGGGAATGGATGTGTTCGATCCGTCTCATCCATGCCAACATATCCTCGCCAAGTCCTCGTAGACTCCAATTTTCGTCCGAAGAGCGCGATCGACGCGGACCGCCAGCGTCTGCATTCCAAGAAGAAGTTGGCGAAATCGACATCTCCTTTGATGATCGTTTGCGATGTCTGGGGTCGTTTCCTGGGCGACAGTCGGGAATTCGACTTCACATATTCTCGTACCAAATTTTTGTGGCTCTCTGGGAGAGGAATCACTGGATCGTGGATTCAAGTGTCTTGTTGGGTTACACCCAGACTTAAATCCAAGCTCGCCCGCGTCGGAGTTTGCCGCCCTTCACGAGTTGTGGGCGGTGTACACTCTTGAGCGTAAACGACGGGGCGATCTGTTGCGGATCGTCATGAAGTCTTACGAAGGAGCGCTTCAGACTGCGGTCAGTTCTCGTTCAGCTCGAGGTCCTTCGCTGAGTCTCGATCCCGAGCTCTATTTTGAGCCGACGGTTCCTACGGGCTCGTTGATTACCCAGCCAATGTTCACGTCTCGTTCGGATTGGTTCGCCGAGCTCAAGGATGTAGACGTTCAAGAGCCTTGGCGAATGTGGTGGGTGACTCGTCCCGAATTACACCCATACAACACGTGTTTCCGTCCGCGCAACCCAGAGTTTCCAATGTTTGCCCCAGGGGATTTTTCCGTCGGCGACGTCGAGAGGGCCTTGCAGGAGGACACTGATCCCAACGAACCATAGCCTCCTGTTTGTGACGAAAATGCTCAGCCTCCGGCCAATCGTGTCAGTCTTCACATTTTCGAGCAATTTTGGACGAGGCCTAAGCAGTCGTTTCGCTAAGACTCCCAGTTCGCCCAGTTGCAGTTTTCGATGAGTCTTGGTAGTTATTTCTTTTTATTCGTGTGGTCCGTACTTATCCATTTCGTAATATCCACAATATAAGGTGACGGAGTAGCTTCCGCTCACTCGACCTGCCTGCTTGTCTTTACAGGTCGGTGGTATTTATCGTATGCAATAGCTTTTAACACTCGTCTGCAACTTGCGCTATCTGCAGACGGTTTGCACGTTTCTTTTGTCGAAGGTAGTCGAAGAGAAGACCTCCACACGATAAGTTCGACAGTGGTTCCCAGCTGGGTTATGCCAGTTTTACCAGGAACCGGCGCTGGGCTCGGTCCGTACTCGTCGAGAGTGGCATTTCGTCCTTAAGGATGACTTCGACTTCATATCGACCAGTCCGCTTAGCAGTTCCTCGTCGAAATCTAATCGATCGGTTTCGCTGAGTCCTTTGATTAGCGAGGTCGTAGGACTTTTGCCGAGTTCGGTCACTTTTTCAGTCTGGACACGTGGACTACTGGATAGAACCGGTAGCCACTCTTGTCTGGCAACTCCAGCTCGTAGGCGAACTCCTCGATCTTCTGCTTGATCCGAAACGGACCGGGCCACCGATGGGCTAACTTCTTCTTCAGGCCTGGTTTGACACGCTCCATGAACAGCCAGACTTGGTCTCCAATCTTGAACAGAGACTGTTTTGGCTCGGCGAGTCCGTCGCTATTGTTTTCTTCAGCTGTCTCCTCGCTCGTCGAGTCATTCGGTATGAATTTCTGCTCGCTCCGACTCAGCGAGTCGTTGTGTTCATTTGCTCGCCGGGCCTTTTTTCAGCTGGTACTCATAAGCTAGTTTGAGCGCTACTTCCCGTTATCGGTTAGCTTCTCGGCGCCATTTCGTGGCTTTCGCTGAGGTGGTCTGTTTCGCGGAGTCTTTTGTGGCTCGGTGAATGGAAGGTGTCATCGATTTAAGTGTTGACTGGGCGTCCCAACCGTGTACTAAGTAATATGGCGTTTCTCGCCGAGTCGAATCCCTCGAATTGTTGATTGCGTAGATCAGTTTCTCAGCGATGTCATCCCAGTCAGCTTGAAGTGGATCTTCCACGTAGACACGCACCGTTTGTATCATTGTCTTCACACTGCGTTCCTGCTGCCCGTTTGCTTATGGTCAGTAGCTCAGTTTAGCTCGAGACCTCGACTTCTTCATCTCCGAGAAAGTCTGGAAGACTTCGCTCATAAATCTTGGGTCTCGGTCGTGTCGGATGAGCGATGGTGCGCCAAATCGACGGAATATGCACTCTTCGAATGCTTTAGGTACTTCGAGTGCCCCGGTATCGTTCATCGCCTTAGCGATGAAAAACCCGGTGAAGTGATCTTGGAATAGCAGGATAGCCGTGTTTCCTCGTTGAGTCTTCGGCAAGGGTATAACGAAGTCCATTGACACAATCTGGAAAGGTCGACCGGAAACGACGTTACCTGGCGAATATCCGCGAAGCTGAGGCTTGCGCTTGCTGATGTTGCAATCTTCACAGGCTTGCACATGCTTGACTACGTCGGCGTACAAACCAATCCAACAGTAATCGGCCTTCACCCGGTGGTAAGTCCTAACGATGCCTTGATGTCCCCTTCGATGGAGTTATGGCAATTCGCCAAGATCTCGTCGATGAGTGTAGTCGGTACTACCATTATTAGCTTCGTGTCGTGCTCGTCGGGTCTTCCTCGCTCTCTGCGACGTCCCATGTAATACAGTAGGCCATCCTCCCTGAGTACGAAATTATCGACTACTTTGCCGGCGTCGCCGGCTCTTCGCCGAGTGAGCTCATCGAATTCACCTCGCAAATACTTCTTCAGGTCAGATCATCGATATTATTCGTCTTGCGCCGGCCTCGTCGCTCTGCTTGGACCACTAGAGGGTTGACGTCTTCAGCACTTGGCAGTTCCTGAAGTTCTGAGCAAGCTTTGCCCTGCTCTACCACTCGCTGAGCCTCCGGAGGGTGGTATTCCGTCTCAAACTCGTCGACTGGGCTATCTTGTTGTCGGGTAAACCCGGCGAGTTGTCTTCTTCTGGCACGTCGGGTGCTGGTTCGCTCGCTGGGTCTTGTCTTCGTCTTCGGCGAGTCGAACTCGGCGAACTGGTTGGGTTTGACTTTGATTAATCGTTGAGACTCTAGGAGGAATTTTTCTGCTTCCTTCGTCGAACTCTCCCCGACATACAGCTTCTCCTGTATCCGGTTTAACGCCTTTAGATCAGCTTTGTGGTCACCGCTAAGAATGATACGCCCAGATTTCGCTTCTTGAGGTTCCGTGGCTAACGTACCCGCCGCTGAGTTGTAGAATCGGACTACATGGAGGTAGCGTACTGAGTTGAGGCGATCGATGAGATCCTTATGGCGCGCCAACTGAATTTGCAACGTCTCTTTCCTGGATGCGATCACCCCCATGGATTCCTGGATTGCGAGCCTGGAATCGCCGACTATAATAAGGTCGGTGATGCCCCGGTCAAAGGCCGCGATGGCACCGTTATTCATTCCGGTGTACTCAGCGATATTGACCGTGGTTTCCAGAAGGTGAGCACTCGCAGCGATCACAATGTGCCACATCGGCAACCGCCACAAGATCCACGAGCAACTACCATAGTCGCCATACTTCTCCGTCTTTGCCGATCCGTCGAAGGACAGGACGTATCCTTCAAAGTCGTGTGGTACGTGCGCATATAGCAATTCTGGGTCCAGGCGGACACTCGCCGAGTTCTTAGACGGTGGTGCAATATATGCTATCGACTCGTCGAGTCCAATGTGTGGAGTGATAGAGGCTTGCAACAGCTGGGCGAATTCAATATCCCGCTCTCGCACCCGTTTAATTTTCAAGTGGTAAAGTGAGAGCAGAACGGCGAAGCTCACTGGTCGCCCGTACAGCGTCTTCGACGATAACACCCATTCTAAGGTGGAGAATCGGGTGTAAACATGGATTGTCTTGCCCACCACCAGCGTATAGCATATCTTCAGCAATTGAAGCAACGCAAGCACCTCTCACTCAGCTGGGTGATAGTTGACTTCGCTCTCTTTCAGCACTCGGCCACAGAAGCAGACTGGGTACAGTTTCCCATTATGCATCTGCATCAGGGTACTACTCAACGCTCAGTCATTGGCAAATACCATGACATGAACGTCTTTCACTGAGTCGAAGTGTCTTAGGATAGGTGCTTCTGTTACCTTCCGCGTTAGCTCGGCGAATGAAACTCCGGCAGTCGATAAGTCGCGTCCACTGCCGAAGTCATCTTCCTTTAGCTGATAAAGCACTACTCCATACAACGCCAGATTTGGATGAACCGGCTGTAGTAATTGAGTGCACCAAGGAACGCCTGTATCCCCTTTTTCGACGACGGAAATGGAAGCTCAGCGATCGCAGCGAGCTTCTTGGGATCCGCAGCAATTCCATCGGCCGTCACTTTGTGAGAAAGGAAGTCGACCATCGGCTGGAAAACTACTCTTTGTGAAGCTCACACTGATTCTGCATTCGGCGAACCGGGTCAACAACCGGTCGAGCGTGTTGAGGAATTCGTCTAAGGTTGCACCTCCATCGTCGACAAACGACCGGCGACCAAAGACCGGAATTAGCTGTGACTCGTCCGGTTCACCCGTACTGAACATTTCATTTTCAGGACTAGCGATGAGCTCTTGCAGCGGGCCAGACTCGTCGAGAGATCGGTAGTCGGCTTCAAATTTGGTGCTTAAACACATCGAATCGGCCCCTTGCGTTAGCCGGTATGGTCGTTTCTTTCACTGAGCTGTTGCTGCAGCCTCAGCGAGCCGCATCTTCTCGGCGAATGTAGCCCAGCAACCACTCGGTTGCACGTAACCAGAGAGAATTGTCGGTGAGTCGGTGGTAGATCATTGGCGCATTTTTAAGCCCAAACGGCATGCGCAACCACTTGAAGTGGGCCTAGAGCACACACAAAAGCTGAAATTTCGCGAGCTCGTCGAGTCATCATCACGGCCCAGAATCCACTAGCAGCGTCGAGGGAACAGAACCATAAGTAGCACTCGAGTTCCGTCAGCAGGTCGTCGACCAGCGGCATTGCATATTCCATGCTGACTGTAATTGCGTTCACCAGATTATAGTCGATGCAAAGCCTAATGTCGACACCATTCTTCTTCATGACAATCACGATGAGCGAGGCCCAAGGGCTCTTTGAAATGACACGAGCCCTGTCTGGAGAAGAGCCTTCAAAAGCTCATAGAGTTTGCTCAAGTTCTTCAGCGGCACTCGCCGAGCTCATTTCTCGATGGGTTCGTGCCCTTGGACATCAATATCACAGACAACCCCGTATACCGGTGGTGGAAGCGCATTTCCGCTCGAGATCATGATACGTTCATGACGCTTCAAGGTTTCGATGAGCTTCTTTGCTGCCGGACATCATGCGCCGGAGATATAACGTTGTCGCCTTCGTAGTCTAGCCTCGTTGATAACGCTTCCGTCAGGTCAGGCAAGAAGACGAGCTCATGAGCGTAATCTGTCAGACTCTCATCGCTCGACGAGTGTTCAAGCTCAGCGAGTTCTGACCCGTCTTCGAGAACGACGTCAGCCGTCGAGAGGCGCGTCTCGAGTTCTTCAGCGGCCGCGAGGAACCGCAACCGAAGGTCTTCGGTCGGGTCTGGGCTCAATAGAGTGTCCGACACCTCCAATTCTCCAAATTCGACGAGTTCTGGTTTCCGTAGCCTTGGAGTATGTCGATCTGGCTCACGCTCGCCAGGGTCCCATCGGTCACCCCTGTCCATTTCGGTAGTGCATCGTTTCTGATGCCCCTCGCTATGGACAGTGATTATCGCCGAGTCCTGCCGGTCCGATGGCGACTTCTGCCACTTGCTTCATTCCTCTTCCGTCGTGACTGTTAGAAAATCGTCGGTTTGAGTCGCCGAGGTGGTTGAATCGTCAGGTTTCGACGAGTCTTTTGGGATGGCTTCCATATGAAGTACTTCTCCGCTCGTTGAGCTAGACACACCTGTTGAATCCTCGTCAAGCACGCCGATTTCTAACGGTTCATGGGCATCGTCCTCCTTTAGTTGAATTAGTCTTGGTTTTATAGCCGCCGGTGTTTTGTAATGCGGCCTTTCAACAGCGGGAGGACCATTCCATATATAGCCGTTGCTCTTTTCTGAGGAGTCTGTTGTCGAGAGCACCCTCGTAGGCCAGCACTTGCCAGCCGCGATATTTCGCTGAGTTCGCCCGCACATAACCTTCATCTCGAGGCAGTACGCCGTGAGGCATCCACAGAATCACCGGAAAATGGGCTGGACTCCACATCAGACTCGCGGTGATGCTCGTCAGCAACACCCGGACGGATCGTCCAGCAGCGTTGTGCTCGACTGTTGGGATCACCCCTTTCAAATGTCGAACCCACAGCTCATGCGTCGATTCGCTGGGGTGTCTCCGTCTCAACTTGAACTGAGCGATTTCTCTCCCCATAATGTCCAATGTCTCCCGTGGGCCTCCGATTACTTCACGGCCGTACTCGGTGTCGTCTAAATCTCTCGACGACTTGATTAATGGCACCACGACCTCATCGGGAAGTTTTGCCATTGAATTGTACAAGTCCAGCCTGATACCGGCTGATATCATGAAGTCGGTACTCAAGATCAGGTCGACTCCGGCATGATGAGGCATGATCCACACCTCGAATTCGTAAACTACTTTCTCACCCCAGCGTAACCAAAACGACTGCGCGAGAGGTGGTCGCCACCTTTGACTTGCCGTCCATACTTCCAATCGCTCGGTCTTCGTCTTCGTTCCACTTGTCCGCTCTCTTCATCACTCTCACTCCACTCGTCGGGCCGTTCCGCTTCCTAACAAAAGCAAACACGTAGTTCGTTTCGACTGCTGGCTCTGCTGACTGTGACAGCCCGTTGTTGTTCAACCCAGTCATAGTTGGCGAGCCCACTAGTTTAAATGGCTCAGCGAGTAGATGTCCCGAAGATCGTCCGGGACAATGGACTTGTCGACTGGCGCCTTGACGAACTTGGTGAGGTTTTGAAGCGTCGGAAGAGTTCGCACTGGCCTACTTCGTGTACTTGCTTGGAGAACTTGCAACGTCGGCGACAGAAGTGTGCATCGTGCCCTGCTGCTCCGCAAGATGCACATGGGCCGTATGTCTTCCGCTCTCGAGACCCGTACCGGCGATGAGCTTATCCTTTGGGGTTCGACGAGTTCTGCTGGGATCGGCTGAAGTCTCCAGTTGTATTACCAGCGTCGATGTAGTCCGAGTCTTCTTCAGAGTCTTGGTTGAGGACTTCGCTCGCATCGCTTTCTCCATTCGACGTGTCATAGAGGTCGGTGTTTGCCGTAGCTCAACGAATGTCGAGTGCTGCCCACAGGTCGTCGATCGACGCATCTGCCAGCGTAACTCGGCGACTGCTGTCTCCACCCTGTCGACCACAGCGTTCATCCTGCTGTTTCTTGGAGTCGACTCGGCGATTTTGTTATCCCTTCTTCTCAGCTCGTTTGGCGTCCTTACTGCGGCTCGTGCTCAAACGATCGCGTTGTTTTTTCTTGCGCTTTGCACCGAGCAATCGCTGATTGATCACCTTCTCAACCTTCGTAATATTGCTGAGTCGTAGTGGGTACAACAGATCCATGATGTCGTCATCCCCGCAATTAAGCAGGAAATGTTCGACGTGGCCAGCGGCGTCAGCTCCACCCTTCTCGTACTGGATGTGGGCGGTTCGCGTAGCCATTCAATCGCAGCAAGAAGTCGCAGACATGTTCATTCTCCCTGCGTCTCGCTGGGTAGTAGCGGGCTCGCGCTGACTGTTCGAATTGCGAACAGTAGTAGTACAGGAAAGCTTCACTGAGAAGATTCCACTTTCGCTGATTCTTCTTGGGAGCTGTCGGAACCACCCTTAGCAGCCTTGCCCAGGCTCAGCGAGAATGGTTCACACCACTCATCTCGCCGTTCGCACGTCCTCCTCATCTCGTAGATGAAGCGTTTGATCCAATGTAGCACCGGTAACGCTTCCCGTCAAAGGTCGTGATCTTCTCAAGCGGCGCGTGCGTCCTAATTTCCAAAACTTGTCCTCGGTCGCTTTCAGCCCCGTCGAAGCTGAGCTGACGGATGTGGTTGTGTGGCGACTCATCGACATCGCGGAACCCAGGGCAATCGTCTTCATCACTGAGTTGATCGTCACCTCCAGAGGCTGCAATTGTTACAGCGTCCGATCGAATCAGGCGACGTAGCTCGGCGGCTTCTTCAGCAGTTATGAACTCTGCCATCGGACGCCGAGCTGGCTGATCGCTGGCCTTCTTCAGAGTTTGCATGTGCGAGTCGGCGAAATACGGTGTTCCCTCAGTGCTACGGAATACGCCACGCTTTATCTCGGGTGTCTTCGGCTACGGAACTTTCGCTGGGTCCTCACTGGACTCGGGGAAGACGTACGGCTCAGTGACGTACGGTCGTGGTGGAGCCGGTTTGATCTCGTCGATTTCTTCAGCTCGGCGAGCCTTGGGTAATTGTCCCTTTGGTCCACCTTGCATCCCGAACAAGTCTTTCAACTTGCGCTTCCATCTCATCAGCTCGACTCCGACTGTGTGCACACTCCAAGATTTCAGCGCCGGTTTCGATGGCTTATGGCCGCACCGGTACCCCATCGCCCGGAGTAATATCACCGTGTCTTCGACGAGTTGGATCATCGATGGCTATTAATCGGTTGACCCAGTTCATCGCTGAGTTGAGCCCACTTCGCTTGACACATGTACATTGGAGCGAACATGTTGATCCACCGGCTGTTGGTCTTCATTGTTTCGACGAGTCGGGCTAGGACTCGGTTTGCCTTCGGTGTTTCAACATTCTTCGTTGCCTTGGGAACAAGCGGCGGTCGGTCACCCGGAGCCAGGTCTTATTCGTCGTCATCATCATCGCCGAGTTCCGCTGCAAGGTTTCGTTCGACTGGGCGAGGGGTTCCCATGCGGGTCACCTGCAGCGACAACTCGCCGACTTCTTCGCGGAGATCGACGACTCTCTTCACGTCTTCATACTCCGTCCCTTCATCATCACCCCTCTTCTTCTTCATCCTCCTCGCTCCATGGCCTTTGTTATCGTCTAAATCATCAAACTGGACGGAAAGCGTCACCTCCGCGTCCGCGGCGGTAATGCTGGCTCTCGTCGAGTTCGACTCATCGAGCGGCGATCCTCCGGCCGTCACCGGGCTTGCATCGCTCAAATTTGGCGATCCCTTGACCAACTTCCGTCGCTTGTTGCTCTTAACTTGGTTGTACTTGGTACCTGCGAAAACAAAGCACACCCCTGAATCCCGGGTCGCGGCACCAGTTGTGGTATTGCAATTCACAGAAAACGTCGTTAGTTCCGCTTCCACGCAACAGCACAACAATTCGCCGAGTCAGGTCAGCGTTGTCGAGCTTGCGCAGGGTTCCTATCGGATCCCTTAGCAGTTCGCCCAGCCGGGGTTCAGTTGCGTGTTGTCCCCAACAAGCACCTAGCTCCAAACTCTCCAGAGACTCGCCTGATCGGGGCAGTCTCCGTGCTAAACTCTGTGTCCTCCACCAAAGGATGGACGACAGCGCGCGAGCGCTTTTACAGGTCACCAAGCGCAGATTACGCCCAGCAAGGAGGTTACGGTGTCCTGGGTTGTGCAGACCCACCGACTGGTCCAGTCGACGAGACTTGTCTTCACTTGGTAGCGAGAAGTGCTCACCTCGGGCCGACCTTGATTTCTTGACGCTACCAGACCGCTCCCCTACAAGCTATGCCTCTCGGGAAACGACGCAGACATAATCCAGCCCGCGCAGGGACTTACCGGAAGAGTGTACGCTGTTCTTGGACTTAGAAGATTCTGCTCTGATTGATATCTCTATGTCTTTGGAGACCCCCTTCGGGCTCTTCCCAATGTTCTTCAATCGGTCCTATACAAATATCTAATGAAATGGAGTCGTTACAAATCTCCCTGCGACTCTTCGCTCAGCTCCGCCCCTTGGTGTCGAGCCGTTTACCTACCACTTGGCGACTCTTCGCCCAGATTCTGATTTATCCCCAGTTGGTATTTCCTCGAGGCATTTTCTCGCCAAGTCGACTTTCGCCGAGTCCAACTTTCGCCGAGTCGATTATCGCCGAGTCCGTCCATCGCTGAGTCCGTCCTTCGCTGAGTCCAGCTAAGTGCAGTTCCCGTTTAAACCCGTTCCCTGTTGAATGCGATGTATCCACTCGGCGGCGTACCCACTTGATGGTGTACCCTCTTGATCCTCTTGAGTGCGATATACCCACTGGTCTAGCTTAGTGTAGGGTCACCCAAAATCTGGATTGCCCTACACCACACTTCGTCCTCAACCAAGACGCTGCAGAATACCGTGATCGAGTGCTGGATGCTGGTAAACGCGCTGAGGGTGTCGTGCTGACGTACCTGAAGTCAACGCACAGCATCACTTCATGTGGCTCCAGCACCGTTCTCAAGCATCTCCAGCGACTGCATAGCGTCGGTGCTCTCAACGCCGTCATCCAGCGCCACCATCAGCTGGTAAACACAGTTGCTATTCAAGACCCGTCTTCTGGCTACACGCAAGACGTACTCGAGGTTGTTAACAAGAAACCAGATCAAGTGAGACACATATGCATACGCTCTATCCATTTCACGCAAATACCGCCGTCAACGTAGACGCAACCCGTCGCATTGTGGCCTACCAAAGCGAATTCTTGAAGCTTGATCTTGTCGTGGCCTCCAACCCATTATGATAAATACCGATGTCCCGATTTGAACAGGCACCTCAGCGCCGAAGCCCTGCGCTCTTCCAGTTGAGCTACATTGTCGGGGGGGTCAGATGCACTGTGGTCTCTGTGTTGGACTTGGAGACTGTGGAGGACGTCTTCGCAGTAGCGGTGAAAAAAGAGTGAGGACGGGGACCCGCCGTCGGCGACAGCTTGGTAGAAAGTGGGAAGCTGATAGCCACTGACTCGCTGAATGTATATCCAAGCCCAAGTTGCAAGTTCTTACTGGCAAATAAGCAACCAATAGACACGCATAATAGTGATGGCAGTGATATCCGGACAGATGCCTAATTATCTGAACGATCCCGGAAATCGGGTATCATTATTGAATTTACCGGCGCGAGAGCACATGGCTCTAGAGCTAAAATTGCATACAAATAGAAAGGATCGATTTTCTTAGCCCAGAGGGCATTTCAGGCCATTTCCTACCGCCTATAAACTGGGAGGGAAGGGACTCTTTTAAACTTTCACATCATATTTTGTCTCCCTAAACGCGACAAAAGTTAGTACCAGCTAAAAGTTTTGGCACTTTGCTTATCCTTAGAAAATCTGTGTATCGTACATAAGTCCGATGAGGTCCTCGGGTCCGATATTTAATGGTATGGCTGCACATTCAGAATTTCTCGAGTAATGCCAAGCCATCGGCCGGTGTAATAAAAACTTCTTCGGCTTGGTATTTTGATTCTCCACTACAGACTCCACGTCACCATCGCTACTGTCACCACGAGGACACGTCATTTCAGAACACCCATTACAGTCATCACTACCAAATCGTCTAACCGTGTGACCCCCGCAGTTGAAATGTCGCTCACCCCTCGTTTCAGCGGTGCTTGGACTATCGACAGTTGCTGTTGGGGAGGCAGCTCTCCAGCTCATCTCTCTCGCAGCTCTCAGGGTTTGTGTTCTGAGGTGCGACCTCACGGCGCTGCTCAGCGATGCGCTTAGGACTCATCTGGGACTCCCTGACGGTTGATACTGTGCTTGTGTTGCTGTCTTGACCATTTTGACGAGTTGGATTTTCGACGTTCGTGGGTTTGGGTTTGACGCGACGCTTGTGTTTGGATCTGCTGTTTCGGTTACCGTTTGCACTCGACTTGGCCTTCACTGAACGCCCTGCAACTGTTTGTGCACCGTCAGAGACCACATCGTGCGCTAGAGTGACCGAAACAGGGCCAACATGCAGTTGCTCCAAGCCAAGTGCACTGGAGCATGTTGTGGAGCACACCCGCGTCGTCAACTCGCCCTCGTAGATGAAGTTAGAACACATGTGATGGACTGGCTTCTTGCAGGACGAACACTCAGTCACGGTGAGCGACTCGTTGTCGCCGACAGAGCACTTCACGAAGGCGCACTTGCCACGCATCGATGCCATTTGCCTCCGCGTGATATTTGATTGACGAAAACGGTAACAGAGTCCCCTCTACCGTTCGACGGAAGCCAAAACACGTAGCACACAGCGGAAAACGGTGTGTGGACCATATTACGTACTTTTCACTACCGTTATCTGATACAACGGTGGGTCTGAAAGCCTCGATTGTGGCGGGTTACCTGGTGGACCCACCACTTCCGACACTGCATCGGCGACTGCTTCGCGCATCACCCGGACCAGGACATGGTCAGAGTGCGTGCATTCCTGCACGACACTCGGTCATTTAGATGGCTATGACCGCGTACAGGTCCATGACCACGTGGGCGTACTGGTTTATGACCACGTTGGCGTACGGGTTCATGACCACGTCGGTGTACGGGTCTGTGACCATGTTGTCGCACAAGTACACGCCTACGTAGGTGTACATCACATCGATGTACGGCCCATGACACGTAGACGTACATCACGTCAGTGTACATGTCGATGATCGTAACGGCGTATGGGTTCACGACCATGACGACGTACGGGTTCATCACCGCGACGTTGTTCAGATACATGACCTATACACCAGAGGTACAACGTGTACTACATGTACCACAGCCACAAGCGTACACTTTTTCTTGGTTTTCATCGTTCGGAAACCCGTGGACCCCACCTACCACTGGTAGTCCGTCGTCCAACTCAATGCTCTCGTAGTCGTCTATGACTTCAATCTCCCAGTCGCCTGTCAGGCCCTCTGCGCTCATTGCGAACGTATGGTGATTTTGAGTGTGCAGAGTGCTTTTGAGCTCAAGCAATCTGTGTAGCTGGAGTTGGTACTGTGGAGCTAGTGACCAATGTGGATGGTGAGCAAAGAACTGTGAACGTGCACGACGTGTTCTACGTACCCGGAGCTACGTGTCGTTCACTGACGACTCAAGTCAATCGCAGTCAGTTCACGGTGTTACGCCAGCTCTAGCGTCCCGTATAGCTGGAGTTGGTACTAATGCTAGCAACTTGAGATGGTAAGATACCCTAACGATGCTCTGTAAGAGGTCTGTGACTATAGCAAGGTCAGCATCAACTCAAGCTGCTGGGGTGTAAGTTTTGCCCCATGACAATCATCATTTCGATGTTATATGTCCCTGGAGACCTCTACCAGCCTGGGAGCTAAAGGGTTAACCCTTATGTATCGAGTTTATGGCACTAGACACGATTTTGCTAATGCTGTTAGTAGGCTTAGTAAATACTTGTCTTTATAATAAAACCCACTGGAGGGTGGCTCAGTGAGTACTAACGTACTTGAAAAAACGTCGTAGTATGGCATAGGGTGCAATGGAAATGGAAGTGCTGCACAGACAGACGCGAGTTGTGCGGATGCATCTGAAGAAAGAAATCGTATGTTTACTTGCTGGTGGTATACAAACTTAAGTCATTAACATGTAAAACGAAGCATTTTGCTGCGTTTTAGGGCTGCGAAAGGGCAACGACAAATCTTCCATTTTGGTTAGGAGTTTACCGTATTCCAAGTGTCCCGCCGAAATCGTAAAACGAAGAATTTTTCCATGGGTACACTCTCGTACTTAACTGAAAACAAGGAAAGCGCGGCACTTTGCCGCGTTTGACCACGAAAGGGTTACTTGTAAGGCACGTGTTGCTGTACCCAACTCAAAAAAATGTGACGAGGCACCTGCACCCAACCATGCCCAGTCATGCCCAGGAGTGAGACGGATACAAAAATCAACTTGTCGCGAAATACATGTAGCGCCTTGGAGCACGGGGGGACTATGGAGCTAAAGGGTTACACAAAGGTTACGGTTTACTGTTGTTGTCGGATTAAGTACGGAATTTAAGTCCAAAACGGGGCATAAAGTGATTAGAACAGACATAAATCTGAATCGATGTGCACCACATCCATTGTGCGTACGACACATATAATCTGCATTGGCTGGATCAAATAGCATCGCGTGTCATGGTAATGGAGGTCCGCGTGCGTCGTCTGTCGGGCTTCACGGAGGCCGAGCCAGTCGATCTGGCGGACGAGTCGCAGATCGTGGTAGTGACGCCTGGCCAGGTGATCAGCACGGAGACAGGCGCGTTCCTGCGGGGCCACGGCACGTACCTAAGCGGCTGCAACGAGCTGGTGGCCAGCGTGGCCGGCGTCGTGGAGAAGGTGAACCAGCTCATCACGGTGCGGCCGCTCGTGTCCCGCTACATCGGCGAGGTGGGCGACATCGTGGTGGGTCGCGTCACCGACGTGGCCAGCAAGCGCTGGAAGGTGGACGTGAACGGCCAGCAGGACGCCGGCCTCATGCTCAGCTCCGTGACGCTGCCGGGAGGCGCCCAACGTCGACGCACGTACGCCGACCAGCTGCAGATGCGCGCCTTCTTCGTGGAGAACGACCTGATCTCGGCCGAGATTCAGGAGGTCCGCTATGACGGGTCGCTCAGTCTTCACACGCGCAGTCTGCGCTACGGGAAGCTCGAGAACGGCCAGTTCGTGGCTGTGGCCGCGCCGCTCGTGAAGCGGATGAAGCAGCACATGGTGACACTGCCGGGCATCGGCGTGGACGTGATCCTGGGCACGAACGGCTACATTTGGGTCTCGAGGAGCATGGCCGCGCTGGGAGGCGACGACGAAGACGCCAACAGCAGCATGGAGACGCGGGTGGAGGTGCTCACAGCCAAGAGGCAGCTGCACGCGTCCACGCCCATGAGCGTGGAGGACCGTCGGAGAATTGCACGCGTCTCGCAGGCGCTGCTGCGACTGAACGAGCAGTTCTGCCTCATCACGCCCGAGAGTATCATGGACACGTACGAGCTGCTAGAATCACAGGGACGGTAAATAGATAATATGGCACGCTGAATAGGTTGAGGCGCGATACTACTATCCGTGGAGATTTTGTCCAAGTTAATTTCCCCAGTCTCTAACGTTATTTTTCAAGGTCACTTAGAAATTCTACCAAAAGCGAGATAAAGTGAAGATGGCGACGCACGGCAAGCCTCCCGCGGGGCTCGAGTGCATGGCGACGATGGACGACATCACGATGGAGGACGGCAACTTCTGCGAGTTCCAGACGGCGCCCAGCGGCTCCTGGCACGCCGCGCTCTTCTGCGCCGACGTGGTGGAGCAGCTGCTGGGCTCGCAGTTCCACACGTACATGAAGAAGGTGCAGGAGGCGGACTGCAAGGCGGAACTGCGGCGACTCATGGCCAAGGGGCCGCCCGTCTGGCTCGAGGACAAGCACGCGCTGCCCGTGCCCGAGGGAGACACGCACATCACCAACGTGTGGTTCGCCAAGGACGACGAGGAGCGCAGCGCCAAGCTGGACGGAGCCGTGGAGGGACCAGCCCGCGACGTCTTGTGGAAGGAGCTACAGCAGCTGCTGGCTGCTATGGAAGAGGACAAGGACGAGGTTCGGTGAACGGGCGACGCCTGAGGGTGGACCAGGGGTGATTTCCGTGGCAATACAAGATCATCTAGCTGGGTTTGTTTTATCTGTTTTGTTGTTTTGTTTTGTTTTCCTGGTTGTTGTTGTAGATGCAAGTTCTAATCGTTGTAGAAGTGGGGACACAACTCGTCGGGTGGAATGGTAGTGAGGGACTCGAGAGAGAAGCTGCTGCGTTCACGGAACTCGAGACTGGGATCGACTTCAGCCTCAGATTTTTCTAATGTTTCGATTGATGATGGAAATCCCGTTGATTCCTGGTAATTGGTGAGCGTGTCGATGGTTTGGGTGAGCCATCGTCGTTGGCCTTTCATGGCGGCATCATCGTCCTCGCCGTAGTGGAAATGACGCTGAGACTCCTGCCAGAGCAAGTGGCGAGCACGCTCAAGAGTTTTGAGTGCGATTGATTTGGTCTCCATCTTGCTCTCGCGGTTGTCTGCAAGTAGTGCACTGCGCTCTCGTGGGGGCGGGACGAGTGCACAAATTGCACGCGCTGAAGATTCCAACAATTTCGGGGAGTTTATTGCAGAGCACCGTTGGCAAAGGCGACAAAGCAAGAAGTGCCCGTCAAGTTCCATCACCTGCTGGCGATTTGGCCTAGAGTGGGCAATGACGGCGAAGCACTCACAAAGTGCAATTAATGCATCGCCCAGACCACATTCATCCTCGTCCTTCTCAGTGTCCGCTATAGCGCCGAGGGCATACAGCAGCACCTGAAGACCATTTTGTGCGACCACTCGAGCTTTATTAGGTGGGTTCTGATGACAGAGGCAAGCAAGTGCTGTGGACGCCGCCTCAATTACTGGTGGTTGACCAATGGCATCCACCAACAACTGCAAGTAGCGTGGATGCGTTGCTGTAGCCGATGGTGAGCTGGTTTACGGAGGTATAAGCAAGATTGGCAAGTCCAACAGCACCAGCTCGAACAAGCTGGGGGTTTCGTTGGAGGTTGGCAGCTGTGAGGCACGCAGTCAGTGCCATGGGTGCTTCGGCTGCCATCAGTGCGCTCTGATTGACCACGTGATTGAACGCCATATTACCAAGAAGCTTGGCCGCCTCAGCTTGTACACCGGCATCTGTGCTTTCTTGAACGTAACGGACAACAATCGGCTGGAAGAACGGAGTAGCTGTGATTTGAGAACGCAGAATTTCAGAATCTGGGGCAACAAACAAGAGTGAGCACTACCGTAGCACTTCGAAGTAGCAATCAATGCCAGCGAAGATTCGCACCATGGGACAGGTTTACGAGTGCGCTCAGCATATTTTGCTGGACAACAGAATCCCATGGGAGTGGAAGCTTCTCAAGCATTGTGGAGATATCTTCCTCGACATCATCGTCGCGATTGTCTCGGTTTCTCGGGGATTCGAGGTAGGAGGTGCTGGATTAGAAAGCGGACGACGTTTTCGAGGCCAGTACACGCTTGTTGGGAACGTAGCTGGCTAAAGATGCACACAAACGGGATGCTTCGACGAGGACTCTAGCGTTCTGAGAGTTTTCAAGGATATCAACAAGTGGTGCGCTTACGCCAGCTTTGATAATTTGCTCACGAATATCCGTCGTGCTGTTTAGTATGGGAACCGATTTATGGCGTCCCAGTTTTGTCTTGTAGATTGCGAGATGCACGAGGGCTATCAACACAGAGCCTGAAATGACGTCTCCCATCTTCTGCTGCAGTAAGTGCACAAGGAAGGAAGTGCTCCAGCTTCAGCCACTTGCGGTGCTTTCGACGCAGGAAGAAGTGCAAGACTTTGTGCAAAACGTGAAAACACGTTCTCCTTCAGGTCGATCACTGGCGGTTTTGAAGGGGACGAAGAGGAGAGGAAGCTGTCTTCAGGGACTCCGGCTGACAGTATAAATCTGCTCTGCCAATTTTTCTGCGCTTCCTTATCGTTTCTCTCTTGGTCAAGTTCCGCGTGAAGAGCTTGGACTGTTACCCTCCAGCGTTTTCGCTCCTCCTCCACGGCTGCTTGCTGGGCCAGAATTTGGTCACGTTTGGTGCTTTGCAGCATCTGAGAAAGATCGTGGACTCGAACCTGCAACCTGTTGTCCAGTAGAAGCAAGCATATTGGTTAACTAGGCAATGAGTAGGGAAAAATAGTACACGCACTTGTGAACTTGTGACTCTAGATCCCGAATCTGAACCAAGGATCGATTTTCGCGGAAGTCTTTCTCTTGTTGGAGCTCCACAAGTTGCCGAGAAAGCTCCAACTCCTTTGGCGTTGGCACGTGTGGATACTCCTACATGTACACGAAAACGCAAAGCAATAACAGTGTAAGGAACTAGCATCCACGAAAATGAAATGCACCCTCTGTACCGCATCTTGTGGCTCGATTGGAGCTCTCGTTGGCATATTTGCAATTGACGCAGACTGGCGAGGGTGGTTAAATTAAAGCTAAATAGTTCATTCGCCTTGAAACGGCCAAGGTTGAAAGACCATGAACACAAATGACTTATTAATCGTAAAACAAATGACTTGTCGTAATACCTGTAGAGCTAGCTTCACCGAAAGGCGTATTGTTCTCGCTTTCTGATAGTACGTCCTGCAGCTTGGCGTGCAGACGCTGACATGAGAGCGGATAATACCTGTCGTTCTTCCTTGAGCTTTTCCTCTTGTGTGCGTAGCATAGCTAGCTGCATTCGATGCTGCTGTGGTCGCCCTCTAGGTTTAACACCCGGATACAGTAGCTCAAATCCACGCGTAAAGTACTCCAGAAACAATTTGCAGCACACTGACCGGTAAAAGTTTGTTTGTGATTCGTAACAAACAATGCAGAGTACAAGAACTTAGTGATCTCAAACCGAATGCAGTATCGTCGACATACATACAACTAGACCCTTGAGCCAGCTCCTAACGCTATTCCCAGTCGAGGCGAGTATCTTTTCGCTTTTCAGCACCAGGTCCAATGTTTTCAATGTGTGCGTATCAACGCATCTTACTTTGAGCGAGAAGTCCTTGCCCAACCGAATTGTGAGAAGAGCAACAAAAGTGGCCTAGGCTCGAAAGGAAAGGATTCGCGCCTGACGGTATCGAATCGGAAGCTGAAGTCGAGCATATTCTCATGTTGACATGAATATAACATACACAAAGTGAGCTTCATTTCCCAGACGCGGAAGTTGTAGAGATTTAATACCGTCCAAGCAAGGCAGGGGAAAATTTGCTCAGCATAGTCTTGTATTTGTCGGCGTGTCGTTGGTCTTGTTCAGTCTACAGACATTCCCATGGATTCATAAGCACACCGAAACTAGAGCGAGAGAGAAGCAAACAGTACCGCAATTGGTCTCTTTCGCCGATGAATCGCGGCAGATCTAGCGTAGGAAAGGAATGCAACAGGAAATATAACAGTGTTAATTCGGCAATCAACTGCGGAATACGCTTCATGCACGCTCGTTTTGGTGCATTTTAAAGTACACACGCGACCAATTCGACACACACCGAGGAATCCAGAGTTTGACCACCGTCGTGCAGCCAATCCATGTGGTAAACTCGTTTGCTTGGGTATAGGTACAAATTGGTACAAGGGTGTACCGGTAGAGCTGCCATCAGGTGGGTGGGGCACCACCATTGGCGTTCGTTTCACACAGTCATTTGGGTTGGATTTATCATTCTCGTTCGATACATAACTTGATGCCCGCTGCTAGAAAAATATTTTATTCCCGTCGAATCCGACAACGACAAAATCTGTGTCTGGAATGCACGGCGAAGCACGATCGATAGCGATGCGTTTGGCTCCAAGAAACTGAAGATTTTATTGATTATCCCGATCGATGGTTGCCATTTGACCACCGTCCATACCAGGAAGATTCTGACTGGGTCGGACTCCTTCCAACCTGTACCGGTAAAAACGGTATGAGGTTTTTATTTAACCTATCTTTCAGTCTGTCCATTTGCACCATCCACACATCCCAACAGTCCGCCTCCCCGATAGACCGCCGCGAGTCGGGGCCCAGCCAGCGCCAGTGTAGGCCGCGCTGCCCCGCCGCCATGACTCCCCGCCAGACCCGACGCCAGACGTGGTCGACCTGCTTCCGCGACGCCGCCGCAGGCCGTGCTGTGATGCTGCTCCGCGGTTCGTGCTCTTATGCTGCCGCGCAGCCATCAAGGAGTGTGCTGACTCCTGTCGCTCGAACGACCTGCCGGACTTGCGGGTCTGTTGACCCAACGCCACCGCGGACCCTGCTGCCGCGCACCTGCTGCTTGTTCGTCGATGGATGTGTGATCTCTGGCCACGGAGCTCGTTGGTTGAGCACCAGGCCTTCGGGTCTGGGGGAATGGGTTCAATTTCCGTCGTGGGCCTCGTGACTATGTATGTGTATGCGGTTGTTATGTCCCTTTGTTATATAGGGTGTCTATCTACACGCATCACATGTACATGCTCTGCTTTAACCTCTGTCTGCCCGTATTGTTTGTCATGTAATACTGACTTTGCTGGTATTTAACTTGTATGCATTGTGTATTACTATGTATCGTGCGTTTATGAATGACATCTCTCAGGTATCTCTCAGGTGAAGCGAAGAAATGTGGGTAGCGCAGCCTGTGGCGTCGGATCGGTAATGTCGCCTTCAAGGAAATGCGATCGATACTGACCGAGAAGGACATCCAGATCGTCACTCTTGTGCAGCACGCGCATGGCTTTGATGACGGAACCAACAGCAATGGCTCGAGATCCCTGAGCTGCCAATGACCGCAGTGTCTGCTCTTCGGCTTCGACGCCAAGTTTGTGGACTTTTGCCTTGAACGCAGGTGACGATGGATCCAGCTTGAAGCCTGAAGGTAAGCACATCATCATGTATGCTACTGCATGCCTCGACTCGTGCAGGGTTGCCTTACTAACACTGTTTGATTCGTACATGCGTGGCACAGCAGTGAACCACTCGAACCACACTGTGGCCAGCGCTTTGGAGGCACGTTTTCGTGCGCGCTTTGGCTGGGATTGCGCGGGTTCCTCGAGAGGTAGTGGTGTAGGTTGCTGCGTATGTTTGTCAATAGACCCCGCCTTCAACTCCAATGCTGCAAGTCTTTCTTCTACGCGTGTCTGGCGGAGCAACAGCTCTTCAAGCTGCTTCGACTGCTTCTCCAGGAGAGCGACCACACTGCCCGAAGCAGTAACTGCTGTGTCTTCCTTTGCTTCTGCAGGTGGAGTGAAGGCAGTGCGAAGAGTGATAGACCACGCCATCAGCTCGGAGCCGCGAATTGCAAGCATGTCCAGTGCTTCGTGGACGCGTACGACGTAAGGACTGCTCGGACGGTGCTTAACATTACCGAAGTAAGATAGAACTGTGTTCTTTGACAGTACTACGCCTTGCTTTCCTACCTTTTTCACTAAAAACCACCCATACTTGTCAAGAATAACAAACATGCTTTTACCTGTGTTGTCCTTAGTGATGCGGTCGTGAACTTCCGCGAGCGTCACCTCCTTCTTCCCGAGGAAATCCTCGAAGGACTTGATGGCCGTAGCCCTGCTTCGCTGGCTGTTGGACGTTACTAGTGAAGCCACCGACATGACTACAAACGTCTTGAATCCGGAGTGGGCCCGAGCAAGTTGGGAACCTACGAATATATATATTCAATTTGTAAACAGCTTGAATTTTGTAAGACATACTCGATATCACGTAACGATTCCAACCGGATATTTGTGGAATGGTCAGATTGTTGGTGTACAATTTTAGAATCCTATCTATTGGACAAAATTAAAGTTAAGATCTATTTCTATTGGTCATAAATGCAAATTTGCTTAAAACCTCTCTTTCTACTTGTGGAAATCAACCATACAAAGATAAAGCTTTTAACCTTCGGTCAGAATGGCAATGATATGCTACCATATCGAATCACAGTGTCACTAACTGATAGGAAAGGTTATGCGCAACATGCTAAAAAAGTTTACTTGTTTTAACTGCTAATTTTCTTGTGGATTTACGAAAGACCGATTTGCGTACCGGTATGGTTTCTTTTGTTGAAGGCGGTATTAATACTCCTTTATCGCGCGATTGGACGCCTGCCACAAATAGCGTAGGCGGCTGTCATATCTGCTGCAGATATGCCGAGGCATATCGCGGCATATCGCCTCGCGGACCTAGAATCTGGTCTCACGAGACTCACCTACCCCTGGATTTATGCGGTGAACCCATCTTAAAGGTTAGTGTTGGAAATTGTATACTTTATGCTGATCCTCACTCTGATCGAATCGACCGTCACTCTGGCGACTTAAACGGCGACATATATCTTCCGACGCCCCGACAAGCCGCTCACTCTTCAATCTACCGCGAAAACGCGAAGACGGTGAGTGGAGGAGATTCAAATGGATTGATGTATTATTAATTATGCTCCAACGCTCACAACTACTGCTTCAACGTTGGGCCGCGGATGTCCTCGCTGGGCTCTGGGATCTTGTCGCCGGACACAGTGCGTCCATTTACGACATTTGTGGCAGACGCCTCGGCCGATATGTCGCGCCATATATTTTTATGGCTGTCATATCTGCAGATATGACAGCCGCCTATGCTATTTGTGGCAGGCGTCCATTGGGTCATGCACTGGCGCTGTAAGGATTGTATTGTTGAACGGTAGTTTAATCGATTGGGGCTCTAAGAAGCAGTGCTGGTACTGCAAGACCAGAGTACGTAGCTATATCGACTGGGGTTGAGTACGTCGATGGAGGGTGGAGATGGCTACATGTAGTGAAACAAACAAATGATATAATACTACACCGTGAACTCTAGCCTGCATTTTCACAATAAACCGGTGGTGCGGAGAGCTAGCAGCGTTATTCGCAGGGATTATCGGTGCGGGTTTGCTCCGTTTCGAGACAAGAGTGAATGTCGTTGAAGTGTAACCAACAATTGACATTTGCCAAGTCGACGAACACTTGCTTTTGATGCAAACCTACACAAGCGAGGGCGCGAACACATGTTAAGTAAATTGTTATCCCTCTTTTCCATGGTCGATAAGTATAGATAAATGGAATTCATCGTGCAGAATGAACGAAGAGAATTTTAGAAATATTTCTACTTATGCTTAGAAACGCTCTGCACATAACGAATAACGATGGAAGCTCTCGATGCTCGTGTTGAGGAAGTGCTGGGAAACACGACTGCTAAAGCCACTGAGTATGTATATCTCCGGTCTCTAAGTCGCTTTGTGGCGTGGTTGTACGACAAAACGACTGAGGAACGTCGCCAGGACCTGTTCACGAGCTCATTTCTCCAGCAGATGACGAGAGCATTGCTATTAATAGGTGGTTCACTACAGCGCCTTTGGTGAGCCCCGTGGATTTTGATGTCCTATCTACCAAGCACTCTCAAGCGACACATTCAGGGCTCTGTGATGACCATGGAAGCTATGGAGACAGCATTCACATCAGTACTTGCTCGCTCCAATTTATGTCGTGCAGATTCAGACTCACTGATCACCGATAGCTGCTCCTCCCCCGCTCATACTGCATCACAACCCGAGCTTCAGGCATGGGGAGGTAGTTTCCACAGGATTTTGTACTCCCATCAGGAACACTTAGAATGATATGGCAGCATTGGTGTGCAGGGGATCCGCCACTACGACTTCTCACGAAGCATGATATGTCAACCCGAGTGAGGAAGGTTCGACTCTCGGAGCTGCAGCGGCTTATGCGTGTGATAGAGGCATTGTTGTCTCGTGACGAGATCCAACAATCTCATCGCTCTATGGATTTCGCCGGTCTCCTATTTTGCTCAGATAAAAACTCTCTGCCATTCTCGTCTTCTTCTAACAAAGGAAGAGAGCGGCGGCTGGGTCAATTATCGTGGAGAACATTAGCTCGAGAGTTTAATGCCCAAAACCAGCATTGAGCACATTGTGCTCTTCAGTCTGTGATGCCTTCTGTTCCTATTAGTCGATCTGATGACCAAAACGATTTCGTCGTGCAAAGCGCACGACGAATTCAAGTGAATAAAACGATTTCAGAGATCAATATAGGTTTTGTATGCGAGCCATTTTTGCATTCGGGGAAATCGTCGGTCAATCTGCACGACGAAATCCATACAAAGGACAAGATCTGCACGACGAATTCAAGAGAAGTAGCAATTTCGAGCCAAGTTTCAAAACAACTACTAGTACTTCGAAGTATAATGATCTCAGACAAGGTAACTTGCACGTTTCCGTGACACGGATTTCGCGCGCAAGCTGTCCGCATACAGTCTGTAGGTTGGCTTGCACAACGATGTCCCTATCCCCTTGTTCACAAACACGCTCGCCTTCCTTGGAATATCTCGGCGAGTCGCCGTCGGGCGAAATTGTGCACGGTCAGGAAAGCCTGCGAGCAGATTCACTGCAACACTTAATAATCATGCGCATGTTGAAGACACTGTATCGAGCCGGTCACAGCAATCGATCGGGGCGCAAGTGCTGCTGCAAAGAGCTGCAGATCCTTTTGTATAATATCTTACAGGAGATTTAAACTCTGAAATTTCCAACAGAAGAATAAACTGTTGAAGGTTATACGATATAAAATTGTGGCGGGATACCCACTCAATCAACTTCCACTTGCGCGGCATCCGGATACCCACTCGCAGTTTATTAACGTTCATATTCTCGTGTTGGAACTCCGTGAGTCACAGCTGATGGTAACTGGACCCAACTACGATGCCAATCGCAAAGACATGCACTCGAATGCAAGTCCTGTTGAAGTCTATCCATCGACCGTCAGCACGACAGGCTTTCACTTCCTTTCCAGCAGATTTTGTAGCAAACACTTCAAATGCCCCACACGCAATCCACCGCACGACGTTGGGACCCGTGGACGGCGAGTCAAAAGCACCGACTGCGACGGCGTCGACCGGAGACGTTGGGACTGCTGACCCCCGACCGCATCGGTGACCACCTCGTGGCTCGGTGCATGGCACTTGACGACTTCCGAGTGCGGAATTTGACGAAGGGGTGGATTCCGGAAGCTCTGGCTGGGCCACGGATGAATTTCGGGTCGCGTCACGTGCTGCAGGGCGTCGTGAACGCCGTGCACGACCAGGTGCAAACCGTCATGGCGTATGAAGATGAGTCGAATGTGCTCGTTCAGGTAGCGCAGACCGGATTCATCGTGCAGCACATTTCACGGTTGAATCGACTCTTGGACGTCGCCTTTGCAGCGTACGGCATCTCGGAACCGCGCGGGGTGGTCAAGTGGCAAACCGTTTTCCAACAAGAGCGTCGAGACCGAATGATGAGGATTCAGACGATGATGGCGAACAAAACATTGTTGATCGAGACTTTGGGCGATGAACAGCAGCAGTTGGAAGTACTTACCTTGCTGGTCTATGACTTCCAGAAACACGGTGACGACACCTACATAGACATGGAGTACAACGTCATCTGCGAACTGTACGAGACCTGCACAAAGATTTCTGGACATGCAGTGGTGACCATTCCGGAATGGTTCGTCCCAGTGTACGAAACCAGACAAAGCCGCTGGGAGGGTACTCCAGTCGACGTGGAGCACCTGTTGAAGCAGAATGAGGAGCTTTGTATCCGACAGGCCTCGGCCTGGTGGGATCTGCTCCACCCTCATGTCATGAAGCTGTTCGGTGCTTGTCACGTCGGGAACTCTATTGTCCTGGTGCGTGAGAGTGCTCAGTGCGTGAAAAAGTCAGGGTCGACATTGCCGAGTCGAGACGTGCTCGTCGGAACTGCTCACGTGCTTCAGTTCCTGCATGAACGACATGTCGTACCGACAGATCTGCGACTCGAACGTTTGTTCTCCACGGAAAAGGAGCACAAGGTAATGCTTCACGGTGGAGAACTCATATCGACTCCGATGGTATCGTCTATTGCGGCACTGAAGAAGGAGCAATTGACCACAATTCCTTCCTTGCCGCCATATCCAGCTTTCCTGAAGCGTGGTGAATGGGGACTTATCGAGCAAGCGTGTGCCGACGACCCAAGTTGCCGTGGTGACGTGTCCTATATCATGAAACAGCTCCAGGAGACTGAATCCAAGCCTACTCGCTGGCATCTTTGGGGTCGCAAACCTCTTCAACCACCTCACAAGTTGTCGGGAATCTTGAAGTACACCCAGCACTATGTTGATCCAACGCTCAAGTTCTCAGCGGAATCCGTGTTCCAAGAAATCACGGGAAAACTGAATAAAGATGAGAGCGAAGGTACCGCAATGGACAATTATGTCTTCGAGCGTCTTCTGAGTGTGCACCAGCAACTTCTTGGCTCTATTTGTTCTATAGAGACGATTCGTTCGTTCATAGAGATTCTCATGCGGTTCAAGTGGTCTTTAATCCATCGCGCAGAGAGCAGCATCTCTTCTTTTTACGTCGCATCATCTCGCAGTGTCGAGCATAGCAGTGTATCGTTCCACGGCGAGATCGATACTCTGGTAGCACGTTGTGGATTTACCAAGACAGCAGGGACTTCCATTCACGACTGGAACCAACACTGTTGCTTTCTCCGCTTAAATCAGCTATCATCTTTCCAGGTGGAACTCGACAAGCTCATCAACGCCCTGGGCAATGAGGAAGAGCGAATCGAAGCCGCCACGCTTCTTGTCTTCGAGTCAACAAAGCACCGCAGTAGTTATGACTGCAATCAACTGCTGGCGATCGAGCACACTGCAGCGAGTATTGCGGGTCTCTCTTGCAGTCAACAGCGCATTGTTGTTCCGAAGTGGTTCATCCCGCGCTACGAAGTCGAGATCGACAGCCGAATCAGCACTGGGTCATTTGGAGCCGTTCACCATGGCAAATGGCTTAACGCTATCGTCGCCATCAAGTGCTTGTTCCGAAGCGACCCGAAACTCTTCTTGCGCGAAGCCAACATTTGGTTCACATTGAACCACCCGAACGTCATCAAGCTCTACGGCGCGTGCCATGTGGGGCAATCAATCACTACTCGGAGCCTCGACGAACCGGTGAACCAAACAGAGCGAAGACCGTTCTTCGTGTGTGAATATGCAAGCGAAGGCACCCTCAACGAGTACCTGAAAAAGTGGGAAATTCAGCACAAGTCTCGATCTGACGTTTGGAAATGTTTGAAAGAAGCTGCTCGAGGCCTTCAACACTTGCACGAGCGCGGTATCATCCACGGTGATCTCAAGGGGAATAACATCTTGGTGGGCTCTGATTGCCTAGTGAAATTGACAGACTTCGGACTGAGCACCTTCGCCAAAAACTTGAGCTGGACAGGGAGCGCTGGAACCATTGGCGCCATCAGGTGGAAGGCACCTGAGCGTCTAGGGGCCTACGATCGTGGTCCGTCCTTCGCGTCGGACATTTATTCCTTCGGCATGTGTATCGTCGAAGCGGTGACCGGCACATTCCCGTGGTGCGAAACGATGGACGAAGATGTGATAGTTTCCGAGGTGACTCGAGGCAAATTGCCCCCACGACCGGAAATCTTCAACGACGAGCAGTGGGATCTTGTGTCGCGCATGTGCTGCTTGGAGCCTGGAGATCGAATCACCGTACCCGCAGTCGTGGCGCTCCTCGGTACACTCTGCTAACCAACACAAACACCAGTATCAAACGAAACAACGCACAGTAAATGCAAACTGTCGTATTTATTGAAGTAATTGTTTGCGTGCGCTGCAATGCAGACGAACGCCACACTGTAACTGAGGAAAGAAGGCAAAGAGAAAAGAGAGACGAGATCTGAAGCAGTTGAGCGCTGCCGAAGCATCACACCAACAAAATACCAGTACCGCACTCATTTATCGTTACATCCGCGTGACATTGCTTCTCATTCTTTCATGCGGCCACGCAGCCAAAATTCAGTCAGTTTTCACGCGCTTCACATCGTCATCGCCATCACTATCACTGTCATCCTAAAAAGAAAAAAATACACGACAACGCAAACGTAAACGTCAGACATGGTGCACTCGATGCATATAAACAAACAAGGCCGTACCTCTTCGAGCGACCGCTTCACGCCGCTACTGCTGCCGTTCATACTGTCATCCGAGTTTACCCCCGCCATCGCGGCATCTCTTTCTGCAGGAATCAAATGTGCGAGTGTGACTTGCTTCGAATTTGCCATCACTGTGTCGTAGCAGTACTTGTGGAAAATGGTATCCTGCTGCTCGTTGCCATTGGGGCCGGTGTTGTGAATCGTGCCGGCAACCGCGTTAGTATACATCCAGTCCTCCTCTTCTTCATCCCAGCTTTTTGCGAAGTTCTCGCCGCAAATCCGACAGCGGGTGATAGTCTCATCGACCGGTACGCTCGAATTTTCCCAGGAAGCTTGCTCACCTGCATTCTTCTCGTTTTCTTTTGTGTACGGTCGAAGAAGCTGCTACTGGTGCTCTCGCGGGGCGCGGTGTCACCCGAGAAATCCGCTACCCATTGGTCTTCGTCCGGATACCATGACCGTGACACGCCACCCTTGCCACGCTCTTTCCGCGCGCGGTTGTACTGGAAGAGGAAGTCCAAATGGGCATCCAGCTGCGCTTGCTCCTGGAAACGCAGTCCACTCTCACGACACACAAGTGGCAATGCTGCATACAACTTTTGCACGTTGGACTCGACACGATCCTTGTGGGCCACCACCTTGTCACTGAACCACATACGAGAAGCATTGTCATTGCGAGGTGGAGCCTGCACTGATTGCTGGCCACCTAGCTGCTGGGGCTGTTTCGGTTGTTGCTGCTGTGCTTGAGGAGTTGCTGTTCCGGGCTGAGTGCCTCCATTCGCCAGCCCTTTCAGTTTCTGCAAAATCGACATAACAGCAGCCGCGTTCGGGGCACGAGCTTGGTCGTTCGTGATTTCTTGAACAGCTTGCTGTGGTGGAGGAGGCGCATTCTGCTTGCGCTTCAACAACTGCATCAAATGAGCAACATTAGAAGACTTTGCCGCAGCACCATCATTAGCAGCACTTTTACTAATTGCCGAGCTTGGTCGACGAGGTTCCACACGAGAAGGCTGCGACGGTGGAGGAGCCGGCTGCTGTGGCTGTGCACGTACCCGCCCCGCCCCAGCACGAGGGTCGAGCGGGGAGGCGAAGGACGTCGTGGGTCTCTAGCCACTGGAACCTGCTGAGAAACAGGTTGCTGCCTAGCTCTCTGAGGAGGTGCGCTAGCGGCACCAGGCCCCCGCGCAGCGTCTGCCTGTTCAACCTTTGAGGCAGCGTGAAACTCGAGCAGCTGGTTGTAATAATCTGGGTTATTCGTACGCACTTCTTCAAGACTCATGTGTTCGGTCGGGTGGATCCCCATGTCATTCTGCAGCTTGGTGAGCAGAGAACGCAGCTCCATGTCCTGTTGCTGCTGCGCAAGTTTCGCGCCCGAGTTGGCACTTGGAGCGCGAGATGGTTGCGTCGCCTTTTCCTGGTTAAAGCTTGCAGGTGCCGACCGCACCGACGGGTCCGCCTGTTGCAAGGCGCGGTTCGCCGCAGTCCGCATCTGGGCGATAGCGTCCTTGGCAAACAATTGCGTGGTCTCCCACGTATTCAAAACATGCGTGAAGCGCTTGAGATCCTTGCCTGACACCTGCAAAATAAAAATTCCAGCACCACAGCAACAGTTCGCCAAGAAAGTAAGTCTTTTATTCTCCCCTCTATGAGCTGCCGAAGTCATTACCTGGCGCACACAGTTGCAGTAGAGCGGCACGATCTTGGCAGCGAACAGCGGCACGTACGGGCCGCGCACGTTCTTGAGAATGGAGTCTGTGAGGTAGAAAATCGGCAGCTTACAGTTGGGTGCAACCTGCCAACAGCAAAACACAAGCACAATGAGCATCTGTAGTTCGTCTGCAATAGCTAGCTGTCTCCATCTCTCCTATCGTCTACAGTTACAGACTCCAAAGGACAAAGAGTCTCTATTGCAGCTACTGTAGAACAGGTAGACATATAAAGACGGAGAGGAAGGAACAATCTCTTAGTGACACAAGTGGGGCCAGTACCCGGTGGATCTTGGTCTCCAGGAAGCTAACAATCTCCGGAGCGAACTGGGCGCGCTCCGCCAGCATCGTCAGCGCGTTGATCGTGTCCTTGGCCGGGTAGTCCATCATGCTGTTGATCTGCGCGTCGAACTGCGCCAGCAGCGCCTTGAGCTGCGTCTGGCGGTCGGAGGGCGCGGGGCCGGCGCTGGACGGGGCGCCCGAGCTGGAGGACGCGAGCTGCGCCATCGCCATCGGTCGGAAGTCTGGGAGCTGGGGCACTGGACTGGCTGGCTTCTTGCTCTGGTCGGGATAGCACGAGGTGGAGTAAATTACATTGCTGACCCCAGGTAAACATTGACAAAAAGAGATAAATTACAAATATCCATCTATGATCCAATTACACTTCTGACCCAAGGTAACCTCAGACAAGAAGAGGTTAATTACAAATAGAGATGCATGTATAGAATCAATTACAGATACGAAAAAAAGTATCAAACGATGCATGTGCTTCGACGCGCGCTGTCTACGAGAGCGGCAGAGGACGCGTGGAAGTTGACGCACGTGGGGAGCGACGGCTCTCCTCGGATGGTGGACGTGGGGCTCAAGCAGGCGACGCGACGCTCGGCCACCGCGCGCTCCACGATCCGCTTGCCGCCTGCAGTTCTGCTGGAGCTGCAGCGCACAGGAGGCGGCGAGCAGCTCGTGGGCCCCAAAGGCCCCATCTCCAGCACTGCAATCGTGGCAGGGGTGATGGGCGCCAAGCTCACGAGTTCCTTGCTGCCCTTGTGCCACCCACTGCCGCTGGAGAACTGCCAGCTGCAGCTGCTCGTCGAGACGCCCGACGTCATCCGCGTCGAGTGCACCGTGCAGGTGACGCACAAGACGGGCGTCGAGATGGAGGCGCTCACGGGTGCGTCTGTGGCTGCTCTGTGCGTGTACGACATGTGCAAGGCGCTGAGTCACGACATTGTGATCGAGGACACGCGCCTCGTGGAAAAGACCGGCGGCAAGAGCGACTTCTCCAGCAAAGTAGAGGCTCCAGTTAAATAAATACAAGTAGAGGGGTTCTGCAGACGTTTAGCCATCGGACTCGGCGTAGTCCGAGTCGTAGTCGACCTCGTCGTCCATTTCGACGTCGGAGGTGGAAGCAGGTTGGGGAGCGGCTTTGACCGTGGGGCGGGAGAGGGCTCTTCCATCTCGTCCTCGGCGTACTCCTCCTCGTGGTCGTCTTCGTACTCGTCGGTGGAAGCTTCGGCCGGGGGATCTTTTGTAGGGGAGTACTTTTCGAGGCGGGAGAAGGAGCTGTGGTATCGTCCTCTTCGTCTTCATTGTTGTACTCGTCCTGGTCGTCTGCGTACGCCTCCTCTTCAGCTTGCTCGGGTTCATCTGCCACTTCTTCGATTTCCTCCTCGCGAGCAGAAGTCGACTGTACCACCGGCTCGGGAATCGGAGCCTCGACCGGTTTCTCATCCTCGCCGTAGTCTTCATCCTCATACTCATCGTCGGTTGCTGGCGCCTCCGTAGCAGTAGCAGCAGGGATTGGTGCCTGGGCTATGGGATCAGCTGCTGGTAGCGGGCTCTCATTGACCTGATCATCAAAATCGTTGTATCCGTCGTCGTCATCGTACTGGTCTTCGGTCGTTGGCCCCTCGTTTGCTGCAGCAGGTGTAGCAGCAATTTCGACTTCACGAGGTGGGTCGACTTCGATTGCCAACTTCACCGAGGTCTCGGGAACAGAAACCTGCTCCTTCACCTCAGACCCCTCACGCCGGATGTACGTAGTTGCTTTAGTTGCTTTAGTGACGTCTTGGTTCACAACCTTATCTACAGGCGGATCAACATCATCGTAGTCATCTTGAACAGGAGCTTGTCCCTCCAAAGCCGGTTTTACTTGTTCTGATGACTCGGAAGTAGCTGTACCAGGCCGCACTGATTCATCTTTGACTTCAGTGGTCTCACCCTTAGTCATCTCGTCAATAATAGTGGCGCCATCAGCTGGACCAACATTCTCACCAGCAGATCCTGCATCAACACTGGACGGTTCTGGGAGTTCTTCTGCTGCTGGTATTAATACGATTTCGGAATCAACATGGGCAGGTGCTGGTGACACAGTCTCAATTGTTTCGGAAGGATTGTCAGCCGCGGGGTTTTCAACAGAAGGACTTTCGGGGTTATCGGGGACTCGTCACTTTGAGGTGGGCCAATGGTGACCACATCACCCGGTGTCTCAGGTGTATCTTCATTGGCATCTCTTCCGTCCCGAATAGGACTGGGATGGTTTGTCTCCATCGGGGCATTATCCACCGTGGCGTCAAGAGCTATCTCTGTAGAAGACAAGCCTTCATCACCGGCAGTAACACGATCAGTCAGCGTTAGCGCTTCAAAGGCTTGGCTGGGGGTTCTTCTTGTCTAGCCTTCGATACGACAGGATCTTCAGGAACAGGGTCAGAGCTAGGACTCTCAAGGGAAGGTTCTGGTACATCAGCAGTTCCTGCCTCTCGAGTCTCAGGTTCTTCGATTTCAGACACCACAGCTTCCGGCTTTGAAACCTCTTCGGAATCTGTTGTTTCAAGCCCAGCACTTGTCGGTTCACCAGTTTCCAACTCTACAGCGTCTTTAAAGCCGGGTTCTACAGCGCTAGAAACTACAGTTTCGGAATCGACAGCTTCAGTCTCCACAGGTTCGGATTCCGTTGCCTCCACAGCGTTGGTCTCAACTGCTGTAATCTCGGGATCCATAACTTCGGAATCAATAGACTCCAAGGCTGTAGTTTCGGGTTCTGCAGCCGCATCCTCATTTTCACAGCTACGTCAATTCCCTCAGGTTTCCCTTCATTTTCTTCATGCATACCGGCGGCAGGGTCGACTTGTTCACTCCCAGTTTGCTCATTCTCCGATGCAGCACAATCATCTGGTGTCTCTGAAACTTCACTGATTTCAGGGGCATCGTTATTGGCAACACCCACCTCAGAAGCAGGGGTAGCATCAACCGTGTTTTCAGCGTCACTTGGATCAGAAGGGGTATTTTCATCGTCAAAACCATCGTCATACTGCTCCTCTTTCACGTCAGAAGCACCTGGAGCTTGTGTTGAGTCGCCAGCGCTAACGTCTGGGACGTCAGCAGTGAAAAAACACTTCACCTGGAGAAGCAGTCGCATCCACTGCTGCGTCTTCGTGTATCACTGGCGATTCAGACGGGAAGTCTTCATCGTACTGGTTAGCATTCGGGTTTGATACAGCATCCTGGACTCCTGCTTCTGTATTAGTGTCTTGATCGACATTGGCAGTAGTATCGTCAACGGCTTTTCTTGTTTCCATTGCAGCAGCACCGCAGTATGTTTATACACTACCACATCAGCATAGTCATCTAACACCGTTTCGGGAGCCCTGGCGTGTCCTCCTTTTCTAGTATGTCAGTAGGTGGGCTTGCAACCGTTGCCTCAGTATCATCATTCACTTCAGCACGATTCTTCTCAGCCTGATCAATATCAGCAGGTGGAAGATCGCCTGTGCTCGAATTGGCGGCGGGTGAGACTTCCTCGCCTATACTTGACTCACTGAGAGCGATTTCAGTTTCAGTCAATTCACCCTTCTCAGCAGCTGCATCGTTCTCAACGTTGAACTCAGCATCTCCGTACAAGGGTTCCTCGCCTGTAGAGTCTGTGGATGGTTCCGCTGAAGTCTCAGCTGGAACAGAAATATCAGCCGGACTTGGGTCCGAGAGTACTGCCGATTTGTCAGGGTCATCTCCAGGTGGATGTTCTTCATCAAAGCATTGAGTGTAACCCGGCATTTCCGCTGCAACGACGTTCTGTGCTGTGCCCACTGCGTTGCTTTCAGCTTCATCCTCATATGCCGCCACAGCAACCTCAGCACCATCAAGTTCGGCTGAATCTGTCGACTGAGATGAACGCTCAGATACTTGGATAGAAGCACCAAGGCTAGGACTGGCATTCTCATCTGGAGGAGTTGAAACTTCCAGATCCGCGGGCTGCTTGTCTGGCGTAGAGGACTGTAATTCGGGCTCAGACAATGCCGTTTCCGACCCGGGACAAGTCTCTTCATTGATTGAAGACCATTCATCAGCGTCATCTGCTGTAGATGGTGATTCAGCTTGATGTACAGCGTCGTCGACAGGATTAACAGCCGATTCAGGTTCAATTGCCACTTCCAAAACAGAATCATTAGCTGTATCAACTACATCACTTGCATCGACCCCAACTGCTGGACTGGGAGTTCTCTCATCAGTGAGCTGTTCTGACTGGTCAGTTACTAGCAATTCAGGCCCAGGCAAAGCCTCTGAAGGTGCAGCAGGATTATCAGTATTGCCCACCCCCTCCCGTGCAGAATCGTTAGCGTCAACACTCGTTTGCCTCGACGAAGATAGAATATCCGGTACATCATTCCACGAGCTTTCATCAGAGCGCTCCTCTTCAAGCGGACTGGAGTCCAACGTCGACGTTGCCGGCTGCACACTGGCAGCCGAGTTTTCTAGAGCTTCCTGTTGTTCATGTACTGGAGCACCATCCGCCGGGAGGACGATTTCAGATTCCTCACTCTCAGGCGCATCACCTTCTGCTGAAGGATCGATGGAGCTTTCAGTAGTAGCTGAGGGTTTAACGGGATCTTCAGTATCAGTGGCATGAACAGCAGATGAATTGTCGTTTTCAAGAACAACCTCATCAGCACTATCCACATGCACAGGGTCATCACACTTTTCAGCCTCCTCCGTCACTGGTTCTTGGATGTTCTCTTCAGACTCCTCCCTTTTCACTGTGACAGGTGTGTCGCTGTTAACTATTACCGAGGGAGCTGTGTCAGCAGGCTCTGACTCTATGTTAGATGTGGAATCGCTGTGTTCGAATTGCAGCTCGGGAGATTCTTGTGTAGCTTCTGCGGTCGCCACTTTGCTAGGCGCATCGTCTCGAATGGTGTCATTAAATCCACCACCACCGTTACCCTCGGAAACCGCACTCGGCACTTCACTATCGACAATCGCTCCCTGTGTCTTATTTTCGTCTTCCACACCTTCGGGTGCTTCGTCAGCCGGTGCATCACTCACAGTATTGTCAGTACCTCCAACTGCACTTGGCTGCTGTTCGTCGTGTTCTTGGTGGTCAACTCCAATGTTGTCAGCGTTCTTCTCGGCGCCGTCGTCAAAATCGTCATCATCATAAGCTGCAGATTGAACGCTTAGCTCAGAGCTGTTTGCAACAAGCCCATTTGACCCTTTCTCCTCGACTCCGTCTGAAGGCGTGGCAGCAACAGGGGCTTCAGCGATTTCAGATGTGGCATCTTCCGGTCGTTGTTCAACCACTTCAACGGTTTCTTGGGCAGGAGAAACAACGGGTCCCTTGACTGCTTCAATTGATTCCACTTCTTGAGGGATTTCCTCATCGTCAAAGTTTTCCTCATCGTACGCAGCCGATTGAATACTAGCGTCGGAGCTATCGGCTGTCAGCTTCTTGGAATCATCATCATTATTTTGTTCCAGCAAAGGAGATGCATCGCTTGCTTCTAGGGTCTCACCTGGCTGTGTATTGGTCTCTTTGACATCAGCAGGACTGTCTTCCAGTACCGTATCGGGATCAGATACTTCTGCTACACCCTCCATCTCTGTAGGCTCGATTGTTGGCGCTGCTACATCATTTCCAGCTTCAGGTGTTGTCTCGTACTCGTAAGCGTCATCTTCTTTTTCTCCTCCGGGAACTTTAGGTTCATTGTCTAATATGGTAGTACCATCACCAACTGCTGATTTTACTGGTTCAGCATGTGCGTCACCTTCTGGTTTGGTTCTATCGTTCACTTCAAGCACAGATGTGTTGCTGTCCACGATAGTGGCAGGGTCTTTATCCTGTTCTCCTTCAGCTCTGGTTTCGGGTGCATCAAACTCAACTTGAGTTGCATTCACATGTGAAGCATTATCGTCAGCTTCCACCGCAGCTTGTGAATTTTCGGGTTCCGAAACAAGGTTATTGCTCTCTGGTCCTTCAACGCCAGCGTTGGTACTCTGTTCATCCAGGTTGGTACTCTGTTCGTCCAGGTTGGTATCATGTTCTAGACTTTTCTTGTAGTCTCCAGCTCCTTCAGTTGGAACTGAAACAATTTCCTCAACAGTAGGTACATGCAGACTATCTACCAAATACTCGGCTTCACTCTCGGACGCGTTTGCTGCTGGATTTGATACTTCTTCTGTCGTTTGGCTAGAAATTGCGTCAGAAGCTTCCGTGTCGTGGTTGTCGACAGCTTCTGCAGCAGGTGGATTGACAGCCTCGGTCCCCTCGTCTTCATCAAACTCGTTGTAACCATCGTCGTATAGCGCTTCACCGCTCTTACTCCCCTGTAATGGAGCATCGGTTGCGGGCTCTGAAGTTCCCGTAGCTGATGTATGTGCGCCATCCGTATCCCCTCCAGCTTCAATTGTCATATCCTCATCGTCACCTCCGTTATCATCGAAGTCGCCGTAGTCATCACCATACATAACATCAGCAACTGTGCTACCCCCACTTGGCTGGTCGTTGCCAGACTTAGGCGCAGCACTGGGGTTTTCCAACAGAGACTCACTAGGTTGCACTGCATCTACAGACGGATCAGATGACTCTGTTCCTGCTTCGGCTGTCGTGTCATGTTCGTTTCCTGGACCAGCAATATTGGCTTTTGCCTCTGACTCTGGGGACGTGTCTACATCTACCGATACCGCACTTGCCTCCGCCTGAACAACCTCGTTGGTTGGCTTGATCTCCTCCACAGCTACCGTTTTCGACGGTGCGAACACTTCTTGGTCCGACCGAGTTGGTAACCGGTCTGCTTCAGATGCTACTGCAACTGGTTCTACGGGATGTGGTTCCTCGATCGCAATAGCACCGGCTGAATCCACCTCAGCAGGTGCAACTTCTGCAATCCCTTTGTCCTTTTCCCCCTCGTGTTTGTCAACGAGTTTTGACATGGCAGCTCTGCTTGACTTAGCGGCAATTCGAGGTTTGGAGTCTGTAGTTCCCTTGGACGTCGCTACAGATCGAGAAGCAATGGGTTTAGCCCGTGGAACCACGGGTTGTTGAGCGCCAGCATCATTAGACACAGTTTGACGCTTAGGTAGTCCGGAGGTTGGCTTGGCTTCTCGTGGGAAGAAAAATCCTTCGAGACGTTTTTAGGAGTGCTGTTGACTGCTGTGCGAGTTTTCTTGGACAGCGGGCGCTTTTCATCTGCGGACGGTTCGCGTGTTGTCCGCACAATCTTAGAAGTTGCAGCCACTTTTTGCGGCCGTACTGCATCGTCTACAGAAGCCGTATTGCTGTTGGCTAGAGTCGATTTGGCCTTGTCGATCATCTTATGGAGCTTTTCAGCAAAGCTTAGCCTCTCTCGTTCTCGAATCTCCTCCTTCTCTCGAGGTGTCAACTTTGCGCTAGTGAGAATACCACTTCCAGCGCGAGCCGCATTATCTTGAAACAACTGGGTAGCGTACTCGTTCAACGATTCTGATGAAGCATTGTTGGGTTTACCGATCAGAGATGAATGGGCTCCACCCGTTATTCGATTTTGACGTGCCTTCGCTGCTCTCTTCGTAGCTGCACCCAAACGCTGAGGAGATGGATACGGAGATCGGGTCTCTCTGGAAACTCGTAACTGGTTGTCGTTTTCAAGCCTCACCTGGAACTTAGTTCGGGTCACTGGAGTTTTCATTTTCTCTTTGTGCCTCGATCTTGCCTCATGTCAGGATCGTAACCCGGGTATTGAGGCTCGTCATCGCCATATTCCCATCGATTCGGACTGCTTGGAATGAAATCTCGATGTAAATAAGCTGGATCGTGAAAAATTTCATGCTGTTGTGGTGCTGCCCATGCTGACTCTGCAGAGGCAAGGTGAGCCTTCAATTGTGCGCGCTTTGTACCATAGGGCCTTCCGTTTGCGCAGTTGGGTATTCCCTGTATTCCGTAGGCGTCAAACAGTTCTGATTGACGGTCTTCCTTGGAAATTTGCTTGCGCTTGTTGGTCGACCCAAATCCACTGTTCATACCAAGACTTCCATCGAGAATAACCAAAGTGCTCGGTTGTTGGGGTGCGGTTGATGACGCGGGATAATCACGACCGGGGTAACCAAAAGAATTCGTCTCACCACCAAATCCAAAAGTTCTTTGCCCGAATGGAGAAGACCCTTTTGAGACCTCTTGGTCGTTTCGATAGGGTGTACCGGAAGTATAAGCTGCTCCACGCGGGTACACTGGGGATCCATAGCCTGCAGTAGGGTTACTCTTGCGTTTCCCGATACTTCTTGACCGGCCTCGAGGAGCACTTCTCTTTGTGGGCTGCCTATCTCTGGGGGTGTTTTCAAGCGACTCGGTCTCTCGTAAAATCTCCGTAGCCGTATCCTTGATTCTTTTCGTTGGCGATTCTCGAACACTACACAGTGCAATCTGCTTTGAGGCAGCAGTTGAATACTTTTGAATGCTCGGCTCAGTTGGGTATCGTGCCATTACAGTCGAAAGCTCAGCCAACCCGTTCAGACTCAGGACCAGCGCAGCCGCGCGTCGGCCACTTGCTGCCAAACTAGATATAGCACACAACGCATTAGCCAATTATTACCAAGCTTCAGATCCGACTCAGCAAATTGATCGTACCACATAAGTAAGCTCCCGACAGCGCAGCAAGCTTTCTTGTCATCTAATGAGAGACCTTGCCGCAACAAGAAGAGCAGGAGCGATACTGGAGATATATCGCCCGCAAACTCCTCCTCTTGTTCACCACAAAGTAGATTCAACGTCTGGAGATCGTCCAGCTCACAAAGCTCGAGTAGAACTATTTGGCAGCCATACACATAAACGTTCACAACAACGACTTAGCATTCCCCGAGTTCCCCTTATTATGAGAGCTTTACCTTCGCACGCGTAATAATGTACTTGCCGCGTGTGAACACTGTAGGTTTTGTGATAGATAAGTGTAGATAACACAAGCTGCGCGACTTGGTACTCGATGAGGCTGTTCAGGCCAACATTAACCCTAGTAAATACTGCCAGAGCCCCACACGCCGACGCTTGAAGAATAGCATCCTCGGTAAACGCATTCATTGCTTGGATGACCAATTCCACGATTCCGTTACGCAGCAGGTAGTGTGTGCTTTTCACACACAGGAAGCAGAGCCTGCGTAAGAGTACGAAACCGTAACACTGGATGACGGCATGAGCTTGATGAAACTTGAGCGAGTCGATGATCAAACGCTCGCCACCGCGTTCATGTACCAAGTCGGCCGTGATCTGGGGATAGGCACGCATTTGCTTAACCAACGTCGAGAGAACTGATTTTGTTGACGCTGCATCGCCGAGTCGTTTTCAAGTAGCTCGAGAGACTCAATAATGTACGTGCGCTCAGCTGACACCCCTCCAGGATTTGATCCAAGACGACCCTCGTTTTGGAGAGTATGCTGAGGGGCCTCATCGTAGTCGAGCTCTCTCGTCGGAGGTTGTTCGGCATTCTTCAATAGTTGATAAGCCACGGGCTCGTCAAATTCGGTTTTTCCGTCTTCTTCGTTTTCCTGATGCATATCCGATGAATTACTAGGATAACCCTGGACATCCTCCATTTCAGCATCCTGCTGCTGTTGCGCTTCCTCGATTGCTACATCATCAGCTTCGCTTGGATCATCCTTTTCCGCTGCTTCTGCATTCTCTCCACCTGCGTCTTCCTTAGGCTCCATTATATACACCAGGGGTACGTCTTCTTCCACCTCTCCGTCATCGTACGCGATCGTGTACATCCCGTTTTCCTGTACATCAGAAACTTGTCCCGGGTAAAACTCTTCACCGCCATCGTACCGACAAAGCACGCGCGTTCCAACACAAATGGTGCCAGGTACATGCTGGCGCAGAAATTCAGGTCGCACGTGCATCTCCATTTCTCCGTCGTCATATAAAACTTCGAATGTAGGACCATCTGCGCTGTCGTTGTTTTCGCTTAGATGAACACATCGTATTCGCCCTGGGTACCACATATCGTCGGTGTTTTCATCGTAAAGGCCGTCCACCCGCTCACCAACGCGATAGATCTCTGCTGTCATTATCTCTGTTCCACTGGATAGGCTCAGTAAGGTCTCTCAAGCTGGAGACCGCGCGTGCTCGACCACACTCGGTCCGATCAGTAGACTATGCTTCTAAAGCGCTTGCAGCAGTAAGTGACGTCTCGGCTGTAGCACTCAAGGAATAACCGATCAATGGGTCCCGTTCGTTACTGCATCCGGCCAATATTGGCATCGGACCCTTGGTGTCTCTTCATCCTCAACCGCCACACAAACCCATTGAGCTCCATCACCAAAATGTCAACTTCGCATGCAACGCGATTGTGCTGATGGCACTGTGGAAACGGACCCAATTGTCTTCAGTGACATACGCGTCAAACTCCATCAAAACAGGCAAACACCTCATCAGTCACCATGTCAGTCTCATGAAAAGCAACACAAAACACCGAGTAGTAAAAAATAAAAGCAAATAACATTCCATTCGCAGGTCCCCACCACGCCCCCTCTTCTGTAGCTTGGTCAAAATGCAGTCCTCACACCTAGAGGGAGAGCGAAGGGCAGGGTCAGCGCAGCAGAACTTTCCTTCTCAACTCATGGACATCATGGGTTGCTGTACCATCTGCGGCTGGCCCGCCTTGGCCGCGCGGATGTCGGCGATGAGCTGCAGCACCTGCTGCCGGTCGGCCTCCACCTGCGCGATGCGCCTCTCCACGGGCCACTCCTCGAACTTGCCCTGTACCTTGGCCTTGGCCTCCTGCAGCTCGCGCCGGTCGCTCTCCCGCTTGCGCGCGATCTTGTCGCGCAGATAGTCACATTGCGAGACGGCGCAGCGCTGGCCCAGAGACGTGGTGCACGTCTTGGCGTGGAAGCAGAGCAGGCCCCAGATCTTGGAGCACATCTCGCAGCTGCAGAAGACTGTTAAAACGCGGTCTAAAAGCACGCGCAACGGACGCTAAAACGCACCTCTCGATGGGCGAAACCTTGCGGCGCGGGCCGTAGCAGCGCACGAAGTGGTCGATGCTGGCCTTGACCTTGTGGCAGCGGCCGTTGAGCGCCTCGCACTTGGCCTCGGGGCACACGGCCGCGTGCTCCAGCGCCTCGTTGTACACACGGAACTTTTCCTCGTGGCCGCCGTCCATCTGCACGTCCATGGCGAGAGGAAGAGCTTCTCTGCTGATGGCTTCGGACCTCGACGGAAGAGCAAAAACAACAATAGACTCGGCCTATTGTGGTTTTCACGGCCATGGACGGGGCGAAATATAAAGTCGGAGCCCAGCTGGGAGCGAACTTTGGGCCCCGGCCCGGAATACATGTTCATGCCGGCGCGTTGGCAAAAGGGAGACAGACCTGCGGGCCACAGAAAGATTTATCTTACTTGTCGACCTTCCTCGATGGTGCAATGGCTGCATGTTTGCGACGCTTTTGACGTTGATCACAGTGAAGTCATACCCAGAAATCCATCGTGAAGTGCTCAAGGCTTGAGTCAAGCGGCCAAAGCTGATGCAGCGTCGCATGCCGTGACAACAGAAAGATCCGCTGCCCCTGAGACTTGCCTCTCCCGATCTTATTCTTCCAATTAAAGAGTGAAGTGTGTTTGGACAATTTGAGTGTGTTCATATTGGGATAAAACTACTTAAATAGGTGTACAGTACGGTGCAGTGCAGCGTAGGGTCTGCTCGACGGCTTTCCGAGGCCGTCACGTCAAAACTCGCGGGACGAACATATAACGAGGAGGTCACTGCCTTATGCGGAGCAGGTGGGGGCATCCAGCACGAAGTGAGGGACGTGCTGGGCGAGGTGGTAGCTTTCGACCAGCTTTTGCTGCTGGGGTCGAGGTCGCTAAAGCCCTCGAGGAACTGCAGCGGGATCTGGCGCACGGCCTTGTAGCACTCGACGTGGTGCCAGTTGATACACACGAAGCCGTTGCGGTGCTGGTACACGACACCCACGCGCAGGCGGCCGGCCTCGATGGTGGCGTCGCACGACTTGCAGCAGGCGTGCGCCTTGCGCGTAGCCTCGATGATGTACGTCTCGTCCTTGGTCCAGGGGGACGGCATGGCGCTCGGACTCGTGGGGCTGCTGATGGGGTTGGCGCTCCGGATCTCCACTTGGGTCATGGTGGTGAAGGAGGATGCGAGTACGGAGCAAGTGTAGCAAACCGAACGAAAAGCGAAGTGAGCTCTGCTTGGCGGTAGCTCGGGCTGTCTTTGGGATCTTGACCAGCTGGTGCAAACGAGGCGAGTGGAGAGCAGCGGCTCGTGTAGAGCGAGGCTGGGGGTTTGCAGAGGCCGCTGGAATAACGGCCCGCAGCATAGCAGAGCCCAGTCAAAGTAGACGATCCGTTGCGACACCACCCACTCACCCAGCGCTGACGTCGTTGGCTGTCATGTCGGGAGCGATTCCAGTGTACATGTACATGTGCTGGTATTGCTGGTGGCTTGCCACCGCTACATGTATTCGCCGCAGCGCGAAACTGCGCGGCGTTTTGGAATATTTGGCGCCGATCCCGGGCAAATTTGCGTCGACTATAATACATGAGCAGTGTCGACCAGGAGTGTTTGGGGCTTGCTTGTTTCTGTTCTCGCCGCAATTAACCTATACTAGTAGATTAAGGTCTTTTAGAGCAGTAGCAAGCCCTTGTTTTGAAAAGGGATTTAGTCTACTTATATAGACTAATTTCTCTCCTGCTTCTTGTTCCGACGTCGCCCAAAGCCGACCAGCTTCACCAAGCCGCGGCAGGGGAATCGCGCAACGCCTAAAATAGTCGCAGATTCTCCTCGAGGCGCAGCGAGATTCGCCTGGCAAACTTTGAGATCGAGCCGATGTGTTGTTCTCGATTTCAAGTCTGTACCGTAAAGTTCGGATTCAGTAAGACACACCGATTAAATGCGACAGTGGTAAAAACTAAATTCAAACATTTTGAAATAACTTGGAAATTGTATGCATTTTCTTTTTACGATCGTAAAAACTAAAATTGTCCTTGAATTTTGAAAATTTTTATATAGCAAGCGACCTTTTACGACTGTCTCATTGAATCCGAACTTTACGGTAATCTCAGACCGCAATTTATTCAGAATTTATACTTAGCGTCGCCCGTTTCAGAGTCGCAAATATCCATGCATGTCGCCGGCATTTGGTAGGACCCGCTTTTCAGAGCACAGAACGCAGCATGAATTCTTGCATCTAATTAAGCTGAGCTAACCCACAAGTGCTGAGACCACTTGATCGCTGACAGGATTTTCACACCCACACGGCGTGTGGGGCAACGGCCCGCAACACGTTGCACAGCAAACGAGGCGAAAGCGCGGTTGCACCTTGCAATGCAGGCGCGGTACTCCGCAGACAAGACGAACAGTGTTTGGATTTTGTGACGACATGAGCCTGAAACGGGGGCCTCTCCGGCCAAGAGTCTCGCCGCGCGCCGTCCGAGTTTGGTCGAGTCGGACGCTTACAGCACGCCGCAGCGGCCACCAGCGCTTATTTCGCTGCTAAAGGGGCGCGATCTGCCATGCCCGCATCATGCTGTTCGGGCGAGGCTGCGAGCTTTGAAGCTTCCCGCGAAAATTAGCTCGTTTCATGATTTGACGCTCACAATCCCGCCCGTTTGCGTCCTCCTCGACTCGTCACTCGATGCCGAGTCGTGGCCATACCGGTACCAGTGCAAAGTGTCTGCTGCCACGGATGCGAAATGGTGATCCACACCAATGTCAACGATACCTGTATTTTAATACATATACTGCATTCAGCATATACCCTTCCAAAGTCGCTAGAATCAGAGGTCATCGGAGGTTTTCTGATTTGCTACCGTCTGCGAGTTCTTCATTGCGATAATTGATTTCCGGCATACAGATAATAACCTTTGAGAGGTTGGAAGGTCCACCCTTTTCAGTTCCTAAGCGGAATCTGTAACCCCTTATTAATACATGAATGGTACAGTACCGGTACATGCACTTCGCTACGGATACCCTGTACATGTACCTTGGATCCATTCCTAGTTTGAGTGTGCGAAGCCTTATGTGGACCACCATTTATCATTCGTGGCAGTACGCACTTCTTTCTGCCCGCGGTTGCAACTTGTCTTGTTCAAGTTGCCATCCGTGCATTTTGCACTGCAAACGTGACCGTAGATTCTAAGTACCGGTAGAGGTGACCACTGTACGTGCCCGCGCGTGGTGCGTCACGCTCAGCGCAGCCAACTGCATGGCTAAGCAAGCAAGCAAGACACCGGCGTCTTGATGATTTCCAAAATGGCATCACTTTTGCTGCGAGCATGGTTAACACGCTCAAGTTGGGTGGACGGATGGCCTTCAGGATACGATTTGTCCAGCACGGCCCGCACCAACTGCCAGTTGGCAACTGGTTGTACAGTGTAAAATGCATGAAGTGCGCATTTCGTGAGCTGGTGGATCTACCGCAGATGGTGGCGGCCACCTCAGGTCGGTTTTTCGTTACCTTTACTAAAGGTCCTTTAGGCTCCAGCTAACGAAAACCGGATATAGGTGTGCTCGTGGCGACGAAACCTTGTTCATGTCCCCACAAACGCGATCAAACATTGCTTGGTCGTGTTTTGTGGGCAAGCTCCGCCTGTGCGCTTCGCCCAAAGGACCACATCTCAATTTTTTACCGGTACATGTATCGGATTGAGAGCTCATCCTTTGGGAAGCATCTACCATACATCGTTTTCAATAATCTCTTTTTGAGATGAGGTCTTTTGGATGAAGGTCAGTATTATAGTGTAGAGGTTGTCATCGAAACGTAGGCAGGAAATCTAGCGGTTTATGCATCACCATTGATAATCCATTGGCCTAAACCAGCCACCCATTCGCCTTTTCGCCTTTTGGACAAAACTAATTCGCAGAATTCTCTGGATGCAACGAGGTCTGAATCCTTGCATTTCTAATACCTTTCGTAATACGATTTGGATTCTTCTGCAAATAAGCTTTACAACCCTGCTTTACTTGATAAACGGGTCGATTATTATTTTATTTGTGGCGGTTGATCCATCCGCAGAAAATTAGGACAAAACACCTCTATGATATGATATTACTTATAATCGTATTTTACCTGCAGCAAATGATTTATCCAGACCGTTCGAGCAACATTTTGGATGATTCTTTTCTTCGAGCAACACACAGATAGTGTAATTTTGTTGTTTTGTCCAATCATGCTACGTCAGGGGTAGGGGTATTGTGTTTCGGCTTATTTCTGGAATTGTCTGGAATTTCCCAAACCTTAGAAATAATCCAGCTTACTGAGTCCAAGACAAAACCTGAATTATCGCATATTTTATCGGAATTGCAAACCACAAAAAGACAAATATAGGCTGCTTCGCTTAGTCGAGGGCCATTGCAACTTTGGCTTGGAATGGGACAGTCGCGATGAGGAGAGCTGCGCGGGGCCATGACACCCCGCAGGGGCTGGCAGCTGAGAAGATGTTTGAAGAATTCCTCAGCTGAATAAGATTGTCAAAAGTAGATTTAGATGACATTCATAGAGCTCATAGTGAAGCAACTAGACTACCCACTCAGAACATGTACTCACTCCTAACAGCTTTCTCAATCTTTGTTCAGACGAAAAGATCAACAAAGCCCGAGCGTCTGATGGTCCGCTAGCCAAAGCTACAGCGGTAGGATATTTTCGCAAGTGCTGAACATGCTACGTGAGCGCTATACTACGTCACTCAATGACTCGAAAAGAATTGCCAAAATTCGTGACAAAACGGCTAACCACATCGAGGAGCGCAATCTGCGCGCTAATAAGCAAACCAACGACGCTCTGGGGTGTTCCGTCAACGACCTCAGTATAATTGTGGAATTCTTAGTCACTATTGCTGACGCGTTCGAAGCTTGCGCACGGTACGCCCGGACTGCCGACTGTCGGAGGGGTACTCCGTTGATCTGGCGCGATCGAAACCTTGTAGTCACCTTGTATACCCGACGGCTGGGCGGGTTACGCTCTTCCGGTGTTCGCGAAGACGTTCAGTAGTGACCAAGGCGGAGGTTGGAGCTTGGTTGCTCCTTCCGGGGTCTGGGTGGGTGACGGCCACGCGGGTATTCTTCACGCGGTCGTCGGTATGCTGCGATCGAGTCTTGGTTCAAACCGATCGCGTGGGGGTGCATCCTTTTCTTGTGCTGTTGTATCCCTTTTCGTTGCTTGCCGCCTCCTCTTGGCGGGATCTTGTGGTGAGATTGATGTGCGAGCGTACCCTGGCCAAGCTATCCAGGTGTACGTCGTGTTCTTGGCTGGCGTAGTGAGTTCTTCTTCGGGTAGGCCAACGTACCTCCTTCCCCGGTAGTCTAGAAAACACTTGCGTCTCGCAAGGCAAATCGGAATATATTATACCAAAGTAAAGGTCCTAAAGTTCTCTCCCCATCTCGCTCTCTTCCTATCCCTCTTGCGTGCTTCCCGTTTGCGCATTGTACCTTGAACCTGATATTATGTACCAAGATCGCGATACCGTAACGAATTGATAGCTCCATTGTACCCACAATCCATGTGATCGCCCGTACCGAAATGATTGCTCCAGATCAACCCCCGAGTTGGCAGGTTGCATGTTGGCAGATCGCGAGTTGGCAGATCGCGAGTTGGCAGATCGCGTGTCTCAATGATTGCACCAGATCGCGTTTTGGAATGATTGCAACAGATTGCGTATCGGAATAATTGCGCCAGACGAATCAGGTCGGGGTGTACCCCATTGTTGGTACACCAGTCAGGTCTCGCCCAGATGTCACACAACCGGATGCAACCAGACACAGCTGCAGCTCTCGAGTCGCGATCCATCAATCATGATCTTTGGGTCTTCATGTCGCCTCCGATTGGTGAAGCTCTACAAGAGCCAGACCGCTTCACGTCAATCGCCCCCTGCGCTGGAAAAGGCCGTACAGCAGCCGCCGCCAGCGCACGCCACTCGACTTCCCGACGTCATCTTCCCCGTCGCCGTCTCCACTCCCTCCATGGTTGCCGCTCCGCAGCCCAGTTCTTCGGGCCTTCCCAGCGTCGCCGTCGCCGATAGCACCAGGTCCGAGACCGACCCCTCACACTCCAGTAGTCTCCACTCTCCCGATTGCAATTCCTCCCGTCCACCGCGAAGCTGCGCAAGCTTTCCTCGCGACATTCAACGAGCTGCTGGATCGCGCTGACGCTGGGTCGGACTTGGCGGAAGACCACGCAAATCTGCAGCGTGCATACGCTGACCAGAAAACGCGTGCCGACCGTCTCGAGAGCGAGTTGAACGAGGCATACGCAGCGGCGTCACCCTACGTTTTGCACTGCCAGCACCAGTACGAGATCCTCCATCGTCGTTACCGGGATGCGTTGCAAGTGTCCGCGGACTACGAGCGTGCACTGCAGGAACGCTTGGACAAATCGCGAGAGGTCGAGGCACTCCGGGATCAACTGCGTGTTACTCAAGTGGTGCGCGACGAGGAGATTGCGCGCTTGCAGAACGAAGTCGGTAGCCTCGCTAGGCAACTGGCGACCGCTACTTCAGCTGCAGGCGCCTCTCCTGTCTTCGCTCGTCGTATCGCGGCCCTTCAAGACGAGCGTGACCGCGCTGTTGCTGAGCGCGATCAGGTTACGGTCGACTGCGATCGATATCGTCACGACCTGGCGCAAGCTGAAGGCGACATCCGGACTCACGAAGCTTCGCAGCAAGCACTCGACGATGCTGCCTCTCGGCTTCGTGGGCGTGTCACTCGACTGGAGCAGCGCGTCGCCGATTTACAGGCACGTAATCAGCAACAAATCGCCGCTGCCCAGATAAGTTTAGATCGCAGTCACGCTGAACGTGACCGCGAGCACGATCGGGCGGATGCCGCGGAGACTCAGTTACGTTCCGCTAACATCAACCTGAGACGGGTGACTAATGAGCGTGGCCATGCTCGGGCTGATCTCGCGTCCACTCGTACGTTACCGTCGCCGCTTTCATGTCTCTGTGACGCTGTACTAACTCCCTTTTTGTCGCTTCTTCATAGAGTCCCAGATCGCGTCGGATCGTGCATCTATTGCGAGACTTGAGCGTAGCGTGAATTCGCTGCAGGCAAACCAAGGTCGCCTCCAGACTCTGAAGAAGGAGAATGACACTTTGCTGCGCGACCTGGCGGCTGTTCAGACCGCCTTCCGTGGTGTTCAAAGCAGAGCGCGATCAAGCAATACAAGATCGCGATGTCATCCGTGATCGCGTAGCCGGACTGATCTCCTTGGTCCAGCCTGGCTCCATCGCGGCATCCGCTTCGGTTACGCCCGATTCTCAAACGCCGGTGCCAGTCGGAAATCCCAAACGACCCCGCAGTCCACGGTCTCCAAGCTGTTTGCCGCCTCCCCGCCGCCGCTCTCGAGCCCATTCGCCCGGCCGCAACTCGCCATGCAGAAGTCCATCCTCTGGTTCAAGCCAAGGGCGATTTCGTGGGGAAGCCGATCTCGTGCTCGCGCGAGATATCTCCTCCTCCGAAGCATCCGGCAGTGACGACGACATTTTTCGGGCTGCTTTGACAAGTTCACGGTCTTCTGCCCGACGACGCTCGTCTTCGGCGGGTGCATCAGGCGGAGGGTCATCTGATCGCCCGATTGACGGTGCGTCCGACTCTTCCGAGAGGTCATCCCGTAACCAAGACTAATCTGACGGGAGTGGTGAAGATGGCAGCTCTGGAGCTGTCAGTGACGATGGCGATCGGTCCAGCGATGGCAACAGCCAAATTGATGACCATGATTCGTCCACTAGCGACAAAGTGTTACTAGTATACCGCGATCGCGCCGGAACCGGCTTCTCCTTCCCGCGCGGTGGGATCTGCTGCCTCCCACTACCGTAGCGCGTGGTGACTGGATACCAAGCTATCGTGACCGCCGCCGTCGAACCCTGCAGAAGTTTCCCGTGGCTCGCTCGATATATTGGTCGCGTGAGCGTGGCTGAGCTCGACATTAACTTGTCCTTCCACCACTTCGCCAAACCTCGCTACTGGCTGTTTCCTCCGGGTGAAACGACGTCTTCGGAGAGTCTTTAGAATCCGGCGTTGATCACAGAGGAACAGATCACTGCACTTTACGACGAGGCGCCTTGGGACAACCTGTACTTCGTCGTTGAACCTGTGTCTTTCGAAGTGACGGGTTAGTTTACCGAGATCGCGGCCAAGTACTTGGAGTGGGAGGAGACGCATCGCCAGGCAGTGTTGGAGTCGACTCACTCCTTCCCCGTCAGTTCTGTGTTGCGCAAAATGGAAGCTGCCCTGGCCGCATTCTGTGAAGAGAGACGGCAGCGGCGATCTCGTCTCGGGGCACGTTGGAAGTCCTTCCTGAAACTTGTTCTCCATGGGATGATCGCGGGTCACTGTGATCTGGACCTACTTCTTGATCCCTTCTTCCTTCACTATTCTCGCCCGGGAGAAGGGATCCTGGTACCCCGGTCTTGCCTGTGATCAGCCGCCTTCGACTCTGCTGGATGCGCTGCGAGAGATCGACGCAGCGGAACCGTGGCGGAACCAGTATCGCAACGATATAGCGAACCACCCCGGCTCTCACGTTCGGCGTATCTCTGCCAAGTTCTGTCCTCCGATTGCCGAAGAGTTGGCGAACTTGGCTAGTCGCAACGCACCTGCTAAACCTCGATCTTGATAATCTCCTTTCTACTTTGGCCTCTTCTTTCTTTTGATTTGTCGATCTTCCTTGCTTATTGAGCGATTGCCGCTCTTCACTGGTGACTTCGCCCCAGTACGTACGTTACTTCCACAAATAATCCTTCCACCTCAATGTGTGGCCTCCCCACACAATCTTCTTCCCTTTCTCCGCCCGCAACAGCCAACCTGCTACAAGCTCTCCTCCGCCTCATGCGACTGCATGACTCCGAAACGACTACGATTGGTCATTCCCCGCTCGTATTCGCGCAACAAGGCCCCGCAGTTCAGATCGGTTTCGTCGACCCATGAAGGGTCGTCGTAGCCTTTCCAGTACACTTAGAATTCGCGGTGAACGCGGCCGTAGCGCGTCCGTCGACCCGATCTCATCCCTGCCATCTTTTCTACCTCGTATTCGCCTTTCTCGAGACGTCCTTCCCAGCTATCTTCTGATAAGATCGCTTCATCAAAATCGAAACGGTCTCCCTCGTCCACAGTTAACTTCAACGTAGGACGATCCGGAAAACTCCGCTCTGGCTTCAGTTTGGACACGTGGACAACCAGGAACAGGCGGTACTCGGTGCCAGCGATTTCCAGCCTCGCCGCATGATTCCCTACCATTTCGATCACCCGAAACACACCGTGCCCCATGTGGGCTAACTTGCGTGCGTACGCTTCTTTCAGTCTATCCAGGTACAACCAGACTTGCGCTCGTGCTCGTCCGCCCGCGACCGAATCGCGGCCCGGAGGCGTTCGTTCACCTGCTCCCTCGCGCGCCCATAGTATTCTGCACGTGATATCTCCAAGGTCGAGGCTCCCGATCGCGACGTCGCATACTTCCCAGGGGCGATGCCTCTTCCAACGTGGATCGTGGGTCCCAACCATGGGTCAAGTAGAAGGGCGTGTCCCCGCGCACGCGATCTTGAGCCGTATTCAGCGCGAACGTCAGCCGTTCGGCATACTCGTCCCAGCCTTGTTGATTTACGTCTGCGACATACATCTTGAGCGCGAGTCAGCGTCTGCACCATCATTTCGGCCGTTCCGTTCGCTTGTGGTCTATACGCCATCGTAGCTTTCTGTTTCTGACCCACAATCCGGCTGAATGCGCGGAAGAAATCGGACATAAACCCGGTCTGATCCGACGGTACGTTCTTCCGATTCCCTGATGTTCCCCGTCCAAACTCGTATGATAAAGGTGTAAGACGTCTTGATGCAGGGTCTCCGGCACTACGAGCTTCGCGACCTCGTCCCGAGCTTCGGCCGTCTCGATCGACGGTGGGTAGTAGAGCAGCAGATCGCTCTCGTCCAGCTCATAATGATCTGCGATCTTGGCACACGTCTTCGCTTCCTTCGCAGTCAGGCCTCCAACGTCTCCATTCAGGTACGCTTTCAGATCGACTATCCACTTCTCTTCATTCTGGGATTGGACAATCCGCTCACCCCGTATATGCTGCACGATTGTTTCTTCCAAGGCGTTCGGTGGTGCCCTCCTACGTCGCGTTGATCTCGTTACAGCGGCTACGCGGGCGACATTGCTGTCATCTCTCGGCTTGAGATGCTCGTCCAGGCGGTTGAGCGTGATCAAGGCTTGACGATCTTCTGCCAAGGTAACCACAGTTCCTTCTTCGCGTTGAAGGGCGGCACTAGCTAACTTGTCTGCACTTTGATTCCAATCTCGTTTCATGTGCAGGAACTCGTGCTTCGGCAACGATCCAAGCCGATCCATCGCCTTCTTCCGCAGCAATTGCACACCCGGAGCGTTGCACGCGATATCGCCTCGCATTTGTCGGATCACCAAATTGGAATCTCCACAGATTACAATCCGCCCCCTGTCCATGGCGGACAAAAGATCGAAACATAACAGAAGGCCACGGTATTCAGCCTAGTTCACAGTCAAATCGGGTGCATACTCCGACGCGGCTGACACGATCGTCCATTCCGGCAGCTTCCAGATGATAGCACTGTACGCTCCGCTGCTGCGTTTGACACGTGCTGATCCACCGCAACTCGCGACTAACAGGCTCTCTCCTTCTTCCACTGTAGGCGGCGGCATGATGACCGTCTGTCGGGGTTCTTTCACTGGTGCAATTGCGATCAGCGTCTCATCAACTTCCGCGCGAGGGGTGATGCTTGCCGCGATGGCTCCCAATATCTCGTCTTCCCCTTCCGTACACTTCCTGATCTCCAACGTCCATTCAGAGAGTAACGCGGCCCAGTAACCGAGCCGGCCTTGGAAACCGGTCGAATTGACTAGCCAGGCTAAGGTGGAATGTCGAGACAACACCAAGATCGACCTGGTTGTCAGCAGGGTATAATTCACCTCAAGCATCCGCAAGAGTGCCAAGACTTCCTTGTCGACGATTCCATAGTTGAGCTCGTTGGAATTCAACGTCCGGCTGGTGAACGTTACTGGTCAGTACACGCCATCATGCTCCTGCACGAGCGCCGCTGAGATCGCCCACTGGCTCGCATAGATTACGATTACCAGGATACGCTCAGGATCGAAATGTTTTAAGATTGGGGTGGAAACGATTTTTGCCTTCATCATTGTGAACGCAATCTTTGCTCGGGTCCAACGATTTACATCCTCTGCTGGTGGCTCCACGCCCCCAGCCCTTTGTCTACCGGAGTCGTTCTTCTCCTGACGTCCCATCTCGTAAAGTCTGCTTCTCGCAACTCGTACAAGACCCGCGAAGTCTTCTATGAAGCGGCTGTAATAATTCAAACTCCCCAAGAAGGATTGCATTGATCGGAGCGTCTGCGGAAACGGGAGGTTGCCCAGCGTTTCAAGATCTTTCGGGTCGACTTCAAGACCTTCAACGGATACCCGATGGCCCAAATAGCCCACCTTTCGCTGGCCCCAGAAACTCTTGTCCACGCTCATCGACAGATTCCAACGTTCGCAGGCGTCCAACAGCCTCTCGACCTTTTCGCACATCATATCCCAAGTTGTTGCCGTCACCAGGATGTCGTCGATGTACGATCTTTTCCCCAATACCGACGGTTTCGGGTTCGGTTTTGGTTCACATGTCCGATCGGCTTCGAGGGATCCTGGTCAGCGCTGATTCGGAGGTGTCCGTATAGCGCGTTGTCGACCAGCCTCTGGTAGATCTGTGGAGCGTTCTTCAGGCCGAAGGGCATACGCGTCCACTCGAAGAGACCGAAAGGTGTGATGAAAGCAGAGATCTTCCGAGCCCGTTCGGTCATAGACACCACCCAGAAACCACTAGCCATATCGATGGAGCAATACCAGAGCACTTTGTCCAAGTCTTCCAAGTGATCGTTGATCATCGGCATGGGGTACACCATCAAACGTGTCAGCCCATTTATCAGTCGGTAATCGATACAGAGCCGGATGTCAACACCGTTCTTCTTGATAATGATCACGATCGGAGACGCCCATGGCGAAGTCGATGGCTTGATCATCTTCGCAGAGAGCAAACTCTTGATCAGATCCGACAGCTTCTCGCGGAACTGTGGGGCTACGCGTCGGACGCGCTGCGCAACGGGAGCTGCTGCTCCGACATCGATGTCGCAGATTGCGCCGACAGCCGCTGATGAAAGCGCGTTTTCTTTTCCAATCAGGAGGTGGCGCCGTCGCCAGATGATCTGCCGCAGACGATCGATCTCTTCGGGGTGTTCGTTTCGGGATCACCCACCTGGATATCCTCGACCGTGATTTCGTCGGTCGCGGTCACCACCTCCGGCAAGACGGCCATCTGCCTCTCCACATCTTCCGCGACGAGGTCTCCTCCTTCGTGATAACACACTTCCTCATCGTCGGCGTTCTCTGGCTTGGAGATCGACGATTTCCCAGGTTGAGACTGAGTCTCCTATTGACCCGGAGCCGCGTCGTCGTCTCCCTCAGCGTGGTCTGCCGGAGGATTCTTCGCGTCCCGATCGCCTGATTCATCTGCCCACTTCACCCGTTTCGTAGACACCCTCGGTTCGGCTTCGACTAGGGGTGATACCATGATCTGGGCAACAGCCGGCCTCCTTGTGTTGGAGTCACGTCTCAAGATTTTCGTCGGCGTTTCGTACATCGGCCGGTCCACCATTGGTCCATCCGGTTCCAGATCCTGCTCATCTTCAGGTTGCCGGTCGGTGGTGGCTTGGAACGCCAGGTTCTGCCACTCTGCATTCCGGCGCGATCCGACCAGCACAAACCCAGGGGATCGAGGTACGCGTCCTCCTTCGAGCCACATGCCGACACAGGTGTCATCATGCAACATTACCTCCTGATCGCTGATGTTCGTGATTTTTAGGTATCGAGTCTTCCCCAGTCTGGCCACCAAACTTGTTACCAGTAACCCACAACTTCCAGTGGCTAGACAGGATGAAGCCTTTCCGGACCTCGATCGATCCTCCAACTCCCAGGTTCAAGTATTCTCCCACCACAATCCGCGACACCTTCTCGCTGTAGAGTGGACGTCGACCGGCTAACTGGATTCGCACCTCGTCTGGAAGACTCAGTGATCCGTCGGCGAGATCGAGGCGGATGCCCGCCGGCACCATGAAATCCATTAAGTCTTGCTCACCGGTTGGCGGGCCGACCCAGGCATCGAAATGGTACACCAACGATCCAGCAAACGTGATTTTGATTCGGGCACGTCCGTCCGCTCTGTAGGGATTCTTGCCAACTCCTTCACACTCCAACTCATGACTGTTGTCCACGTAGCACCCAACCTTACGTGCAAAGGCGGCATCCAAATGGACACCTCGGCGCCGCTGTCAAACAGCAATGTGGCTTTTTCGTTGTTGATCTTCCCCACGGCTTTCGCCTGCCGGAACTTCTTGTCCGGCACGTGGTACTTCCAATATCCCCGCGATTCTCCATGCAAACGTCCAGGGCCATCGTCACCTCCGATCGTCCGAATTCGCCGACCTGATGGAGGCTGGAGATTGCCATGGTACGTTTGTCACGAAGATCACATGTATTGTCGGTCAGCCGAATCAGCTTTCTTACATCTGACTTCGACTGTTTTTCGACATATGCATAGATGCAGAACTTAGAACGCTCGTCTCATAAGCGTTTTAGTTTAACATCTTCTCGGCCGCTTGCGGGAGCATGCCACCGTGCTTGTTCGGGGTGTACCACTGACGGATCAAGTTGTAGAACTCTTCCATCGGGCATTCTCCAGCTCCGTGGATCTCGCCGCAGGCCTTGTAGGTGAAGAGGCATCGATAGGACGGGTGGCCCTTCTTGCCGCACTTCTCGCACGTCAGACGCTGCCAGCAACCAAGATCGGTGTGCTTCGACGACCCGCAAAGGGAACAAGGTTTTCGTGGATCTTCTCCTTCCAACGGCGCAGACGGACGACTCGTTTGGCGAGCGTTCGTGTCTCGCCCATCAGAAGTCACGGATATTAAACAATCCTCTTTGCAGGAGTACAAAACAGCAGTGCAGGAATCTCAGGTTGATCCCGAGTCAAAGCGCCGCGTCAGTGTGGTCTCCACAGGAAAGCGCACGAGTCTGGTCAGAAGCCCGGACAACAGTAGTGATGAAGACGAGTACGCCGGAAACCCTGTCAGCGTGGCCGCACTACGACGCGTATTCGGATCACGCACGAATTCAAGACGGCAACGAAACGTTTCTCTAAACCCAGGATTTACTGGATGAAGTTGCAGGATCGGCAACTTATCGCGGAGGCCATGTCTGCCATGACAACCCCGCGCACCATTGCCGAAGCCCAGCAAAACCGAGTGTCCCCATTGGAAAGTTGCTATCCAGAAAGAATTAAAGGATCTGCAGGCCATCCGACGCGGGAGATGGTGAAGGTGTCCGCTGGTGCGAACGTGGTGTCATGGAAGTGGGTCTTCAAGATCAAGTTCAACTCGCGTGGAGAGCTAGAGCGTTTCAAAGCTCTTCTTGTAGCTCGGGGACTTCTCAACGATTTGGAATTGATTTTGAAGAGACTTATATGCCAGTACTCAAGCCAACGAGCTTGCGCTTCCTGGCAGCATTGGTCGAGCAATGGAGACAACGACTTCGCCAGGGAGACGTCCCCAACGCCAATGTAAAGGTAAGCCTTGACCGTCCTATCCTGATGAAGCTGCCCAAAAGAGCCACATGCTCAGATGATACGGCATGGTTGTTGAAAAGGGGGCTGTACGGGCTCAAGCAGAGCGGTCTTCTTTGGAACAACGAAATCAACGGGTTCCTGCTGTCGCTCGGTTTGTCCAGAAGTCAATTGGATCCATGTCTCGTACACCCGCCGTCGTGGTGGACGGCTGACCGTACTAGGGCTGCATGTCGACGATGTTATTATTGTCGGTGAGGACGATGCAGATAGTATAGGGACTGGGTTATGCATCAATTGGCGAATAAGTTTGATATCAAGAACATGAGCGACATAGCCAAGGTGCTGGGGATTTGCATCAAGTACAAAGAAGATGGCTTCGTTCTTCACCAACGCGACACCATCGTAGAGCTGTTGATCGATATGGAGATGGCTACCTGCAGACCGGTCAGCACTCCAATGGGCTCCAAGGTATTTGACGACGATGTACCGATGGAGCAAACCGGTCTGATGCGCAGGGCAGTTGGCTCCCTACTGTGACTCTCTAATTGCACACGACCAGACAAAACAGCAGTCGTGAACTTCCTCGCAAGATTTGTAGCCGAGAGCCATTGGCGTGGCGTGAAGTGCATCTTGCGCTACCTGCGCGACACTCTATTTGCCTGGATTTTCTTCAAGCTTGGCCGCCCCGGAACATATTGCTCATGGTATGTAACCATTTATGCTGACGCCATCTGGGCTGGAGACACTTCAAATGCCAAGTCAGTGGATGGTGCTGTGCTGATGGTGAACGGTATGGTAATCGCCTGGGCATCGGAAAAAACCACCTTCGAGCTCTCTACAATGGAAGCAGCGAACGTGGCAGCAGAGATGACCGTGAATGACGCTGCTTGGATGAAGCAGCTCCTCGTGAAAATTGGTCTATGGACAAGGGACAAGTTGAACAAGCTGCTGGTGGACAACCAGTCTGCAATCAGGTCGATGCAAAACGAGATGCCAAGCCCGCAGCAAGCACATCAATGTGCGCTTTCATTTTCGCGACGTAACCAAACGCGGATATGTCGCAGTAAGTTACTGCCCTACACAGCAGCAGCTGGCCGACATATTGACGAAGCCTCTGTAGCGCGTGATCTTCGAGCGGCTACGGGACCAGCTTCGAGTGGTATCGGCGACTTAATCTTTAGGGAGGCTGTTCAAGATGGCAAATCAAAAGCCTGCCTGCCTCTCGAAACAAGCCGCCCGATGCCTACTGCATCACGGATGAAACGACTGTGGAAGGCAACTTGACGTCGGAATTGAGCGGGTTCGGTTCAGAGTTCAGTTCAGTGTACAGGGGTGAACAGAAACGTGACGTTGAGCACTCACGTTGGTCGACAGCAAGCGAGGGAGTGAAGCGCGCAAGAATCAAGCATCTGGACGGCATCAACGTTAGGAAGCTCGACTGCATTTGGATGCATGGAACGATGGCGACAGCGGTCGCGTCGATACTGGATGTGAGGTGACGTCGTTGAAGGAGAAGCCTGGTAAGTGAAGGCGAGAGGCAGATAACTGTAGTACCAGCAAGCAGAGCGACAGAGCTAGCGATGAATGAAACTTTCAATTTAACCATCAAGCGCACAAGCGGTCATCTACTCCAGCGGCAACCCTCAAGCGGCCCTGAAAGTTGCAACAATGGTTTTGAGCACAGAACCTTCTGATTGCTACCGGTTGACCCGATCGTGAAACACTGGGCAACTGCATTACCGTTCGAGGCGAGCGTCGGATAGGAGTCTGTCGCGTCGGTGTACTTGAATTCATCACTGAAGCTGGAACAAGAGTAGTATCTAACTGCGTATTTTGGAAATGAGTACCTCGTGACGGAGGGGACAGCAGAGGTATAGCGTTAGAAGAAACGCTATCTACGAAAGATCGCTCTGTATAATCCAAAATTCGTTTCACTGCAGGCTCGTTTGTGGTAGACTTGCGGTATTTATCTTGTACATGTGTGCGGACTGATTGTGTGTCATGCAATTTTGCAATGGTCATTCTGTTTCTTTTTGCGGTTTGAATCATCTCGAGACCACTATATAGTCGCTCGGTCGTTGCCGTATTCACGGCTATCGAAAGCATTCTGATAGCGAGTTGGGTAGGCGATATTGTAAATCTTGCTTGGCAACGTGATTCCAAAATTCATCGAACGAGTCAAATTCCGTAAAACGTGCCGAGGCTAGGCGACCTTCAATCAACTTATCTATCTCGTTTCGAACAGAACCGTAATTATCATCAATTATTCGACGAAAGTAGTACGCCGCAAATTTGCCCAGTTAGGTCGATGACGAGATCGGGAATTACAAGTATCATGCATGATCACATCACGTGCTTCTGGAGCAAGCATAGGATTTGATACAAAGCCAACATGACTAAAGGCGGCTCGCATTGCCTCTATCGTTTTTCGACACATTCCACTAAAGTCGTTCGGCGGTTTTCATCAGCTTGATAATCGTTAAATCCACGATAAATATCACGAAACGAAACCACCACTTCACCTAAAGTATTCTCGTCTCTTTGAAGTATATACGATGCTCGAGAAAGAGGGGCAATTATAGTTTCTACTATGGCGAGCTTACGCCAAAAGAGCCATCAAGTATAATTTTCAAAGTTTCAGGAAATCTTTTTGCAAACGGAATTTTCTTACAAAAATTTCCAAAGAAGTGCGAACTCGCAACGACGATACAATACAGTATTTCATACTGTTCCACCGAGTTTCACAAAGTGTAAACAGCGCGAATTGTACTCTGTAGCGCTTCTGCATTAGTGCTTCCGCACGCGGAAGCCTCTATGCCGACGAAGCATTTAGGCACTTCACCACAGCATTAGCTTCCTTCGCAACGCCGACAAATGACGATTTCAAAACTCCCTTGACCACGTTATTTATATCATGCGCAAAACAAAATAGAAACATGAGTTTAGCGTGGCGCTTGGCAAGTATGCGACGTGCTCAACCAAATTGACCAGCATTATCGGTCAAAAGAACACCAATGTTCCATCCTTCTTGTTTTGATAGCTTCATAATCAGCTCCATGTCTTCTGCCATTGCTATCCATCATGCCGAGAAATCGCTTTAGGAAGAGCATACGTAAGCGTTTACCCAAAGAGTGCAAGCTGAAAACCTAAAAGTGCGAAAGGTTTTGCCACACATCAGCTAGCGCGTTTACAATACCCCTGCTCGTATCTTGCTTGTCTCTCAGCTTCTTTGTTGCTAGCTTGAAACAGTGTGTAGCGTGCGTTGTTAAAATTCGCCCACCCAATACTAGGTAGGTCGAAATACCAAGACAAATAAATTCCAGAAGTGCCCGAGTCGACGCCCGTTCAATGAATGTATCAACAAGGAATTTTTCTGTTTGATATTCCACAATTATACACTCCAAAACCTGTTTTTGATTCTTGGTGAAGCGCCTAGACGTTATTGATTTCCCGGCACGCAGTTGTGTAGCAGTCTTCATACCCCGATATTTTTTGCTGACGAAAGCAGTCGTGTAGACACCGACCGCTTTCTTTGAGGCGAACCCGAGCTCGAATCGGATTCGAGTACGTTTCGTATGTTTGTTGGTTTTACAACTGCACCGAACAGCTCCGCGAACAACTGCACCGACGCAGACTTCTCCGACGCGGGTGCGGATGTGGCGCCAGGTCCAGCAACAACGGCAGCGACAGAAAGTCCTGTGACTCGAGGTACAAGCCCCGGCAACAACTGCACTGGCGAAAACTCCAAGGGCGTCGCAAGCTCCAACAGCAACTCCACCGTCAGGAATTCCTGCTAGTCGTGGGTGGTATGTACCAGCGCCAGCAACAACTCACCCAAGCAAACTCTCGGGGCGGCGCAAACTCCAGAGCTAACAACGTCAGCGGTAGGAACTACAGGGACTGCGCAAGCTCCAACAACAACTGCACCAATAGGAATTCCCATCGACTCGGCGGAGGTCTGTATAAACTCCGGTAACAGCGGCGCCGACGCGAACTTCAGGGCGGCGCTAGCTCCAACAATAACTTCAGTGACATGGGCTCTTGCGACTTGGGAACAGGGCTCGATCAATAAAGACTGGATTTCGGGGGCTCCGAGACGGAGGCTGTACAAGATCTAGGAACAACTTCTAGGCGGACTCCTGCTCGGACGGGGGAATATGGTCTGAGCCTAAGTTATATGAGACCTTGTATACCATACAGATAATGTATGTTTTCAATCGGCGCCTATTCGTAAAGGCAAATCGACTCCCATTTCGCATGAACCTTGCACTTATCCTGTTTCGGCGCCTTTTCAAAAAGTTTAGGCGCAGATTACCAACAGTTGGGCCAACAAGAAGCACATGATTTGTATGCAAGCTGAAGTACCGTATTGCGCATGTAGACAGATACATCCCATGTTTCAAGGGTTAGGTACTTTTTGAAAATGATGCTTCGAAAGTTTTAAATTTTGTTTATAAGTCAAATTGCTTTTCACAAAACTACTCGTGACCAGTAGAACAAACACGCCGGGAGGGCGGCAACCGGACGCTGAATGTCGAGGTCTCCCGAAAACTCTTCAGCGTGCAGCTGTTCAGGTTCGCATTGCTCGTGGATGGCCCGCCGGGCTTCAATGCTGATCCGTACAACGCTGTGTTCATCCGCACGCCCACCATGATCTTGCCATTTCATTTACAGGCCTCCCTTCTTACATGAAATTTTGTAATAGTTTCTCTTATTGCGCTATCAACGATATTTGGTTGCTGTGCCAGTCGTGAGCCCAAGAGCTTTAGCAGTCAGGCTTCTGCGTCAATGGAAGGACGATCTCCAGTTCATAAACTTATACCATAATGCTATAATCTATAGTTTACCATCGCGTCCAGCGTTCGTCTCCAGTTATACTTTTAGATATCCCTACCGCTAGAAGCTTCGTGTCCTCTCCCTTGTAAGCGCTTCCGGTTGCAACCTTCCCCAGCTGTCCCTGCAGCAGAGAAATTGAACACCAATTTCACCATCCTAATGATATACTTGATTTTTGTATGTACCTACATGGCTGATTTAATCTGGCGCAGTGCCAAAATGGCCACTTGTATGGGAGCCATGCCAAGGATTGCTAAAACTAGCGCGTTAACACAAGTAGCATATTTATACCCATCATAGATCGAACATATCCAAACAGCGAGCGTCAACTCGAAATATTAACAGAGTTATCGTAACAAATAGGGGTGGCTGATTTAACCTGGCGCGGAGTGTACGTAAAGCCACACAGTCCGGAGAGGTGTTGGATAACCCCGTTGGGATTGTACATGGCATGTCGACCCATACAGCCAGCAGAGCCCCTCTTTCCAGGTTCGGAGAAAAGCCTAAGCTGCAGCATCCTGAGCAAGATTATTACTGAGCTCAAGCATCAAACACACCACGGAACGCATTTGATTCGGAAAGGAGTTGCCACTTTTGCGTGCAGTAGTTTACCTGTGGGCCCTCCATTGGTAGTGTTTATCTCCGCGTAGGATGGTCGTTTAGAGGAGTACAGGATCGCTACCTACGATACGAGGCTGTAGGAGGTCCGCTACTAGAGCGCGATGTTACCGGGTTACCGCTGAATCTCTCAGTACTTGACGTATTTCCACCGCATTTCAAAGACAACGAAGACCCTACGTTTTGTGCCTGTGTTCGTGCGATATACCCAACACTCGAAATGGTTAGCGGCCTTCTTGACGTTCTCAAGCTGCGCATTGAATCACTGGTAAACATTCAGTGTAACCTAGGGAGGCACTTCCTTATCTCACCCGCTTATATTAATAGCGACGCCTTATTTTGAAGCAAAGCAACACCGGTCGATCCCTGATGTAATGGGGCCACCTGACAGGGGTCGACCATTGTTCTCTGTGGTGTGGTCCACACCATTGGTGTCCGTCACACGCGTGGTGTGTGGCACGTCAAGGACTTAATTCGTACTTCAGTCGTACTTAAGTGGTACGTCAGTTGTATTAAAGCAGTACATCAAATGGGTGGCTCCCATTTGGACAGATCAGATTAGATAGGGATTCATTATGCAGATAGTGAGCAGTAGTTAGAAACCACAACAGTGCTCTGAAAATAAAGCAGTTTAACTCTAACCCGGAAGTTCGCAAGTCAATTGGTAATCGGTACCATATTGGACAGGAAGGCCAGGCCTTTGCAAGCTTACAGCAGGAACGCCAGGCATCTGTCGTTGTTATCGCGTTAATGCTTCCTCTAAAGCTAAGGTGCTTGTGACCCCGTCACACTAGTAGTCACTCCCGCGACCGGCGCGGATTACTACAATTAAGATCTCGCTGAGTATGGATGCCGGCTGTAGTCCCGATAGGACTTTCTTCACCTCTCTGTTGCCCAGTGGGCTACACTGGCGAAGATGGTCAGTCTCCTGGGCGAGGCAGCATTCGCAGGATTCCCCAACCTGCATCAGCAGAGGGCGAGCGTGGAACGCTTCGAAATGTACGAGTCGTCGTTGGTTGCCCACGTGAGCGCTGCAGCGTAGGAAGCTGATCACGACAATGCGAGCTGAGGCGCAGAGTGCGGCGCAGGCGAACCCCTCGGGTCCTGCTCCGTACGCTGCGCGACAAGGAACAACGAGGCCCGTCAAGATGTCGGTGCCGACATTTGATGGCAAAGAAAGCAGACAGTCTTGTCTTGTGGATTCGAGAGACCACGATAGCGCTGAGCGCTGGGGGATCTACGAGTCCAGAGACCAAGTCACATTCGCGCTTTCCAACCTGGGAGGACGTGCACGCGCATGGGCGACACCACGAGAGACGTCGTATCCGGTGTATTTTACCTCGTGGGCGTTCATGGAACACGAGCCGCGTTCGACATTCCTCTTGGCCAATGTGGCCTATCGCTATCGACCGATCTACTTGCGCTGCAAGCAAGGCAAGCGTACGCTTCAAGACTACGTCATCATTGAAAGTCTTTGGCTGTTTGCGGAAGAACTCTGTCTGGACAATACCCGGCCGAACGCCGTTCATGAAGACCGTAACCTTGACGTCGTTCAGAGAGGGGAGCGCTCGCCATAGCGGCCTCGAGATTCTGCAATTCAATGCGGTGGTGTTGTCATGTTGGAAGAGCATTGCGTGTGATCGGCGCAGGGGTATGCAGGTCACTCGGATACGGTCAATGACCCCTCCCATGAAGATCTCGTCGTCTGAATCGACTCGACCTCAGCTTAACCAACGCGCGAGTGGTTGTTGCTTTGGATGCAACCTGCTTGGTCACATCCGTCGGAACTGTCCCTCGAACCCGCAAAGGTAGGCAAGGCCAGGGCGGCTCTGCCGTCCCTGAACACGATCGAATCTGCGAGGTCGGAAAACGACGTCTCCAAGTAGGTGCGGGACGCCCTGCTGGGTGGCTTCGCTCCCCTCGAGGTCGGTCGCTCAGCCACATCCGCCTCCTGAAGAGCAAGTTCCAGGGACGACAATGTTGTGTCTCCCGTGGCCACCGCACGGTCCAACCTCGTGGTCATCACTGCCAGCGTTAAAGTGTACGACGAACCGCTGACGATCCTGATTGAGATTGATTCGGTAGCGTCCTACTATTTCGCCACAAAGTTTAGTGTGGCCAGGAACAGTGCATTGTACGCTAGTGCTTTGGAAGCATATAAGAATAATTCCAATGTATCTGTTCGCCTGGCGACTTAAACCATCTTGTCTACGCGAAAGGTTCTTCTATCCTTGAACGTCAAGTTTGACGACTTCAACTCAGTCGAACCGTTCATTGTCCTTGACATGGATGATCGGTACGATCTTATCCTCGGCATGCCTTGGTTGACAAAGCACGAGCCGTGGATCGACTGGAAAAGTCGCACCATCGGTGCTAGTCACAAGCCCCTCGCGGACAGAGCCCTGGCGGGCCATATCCCCTCCTCTTCCCGGGACGGGTTTGTGCACGAGCATCGCATGCCACGCGGCGAATGGCACTACTGAAATACTCGATCTGCCTTCGGCGTTGCCGTCCGCGTGCCTTGCATCTTCGAGAGATCAAGAGCCTTCGGTGGATGTGGAAGAATGTACGGAGGTTCCGTGTGTGTCTCACGATGAGGCTCATGGATCTCTCAAGATCGAGAGCGTCGCTCAGGCCCGTGGAGCCGGCGATGGACAAGTCGCTGGAGCTGTAGCTCGGGCAGGGACTTCCACGCTCAGGCTGGTTCAGTTGCAGGAAGGTCACACTGCGGGGCGGTCCCTTCGGGCAAGATGACAGCACCAGATGTATTAGATGTTCTCACGGGAGAACGCATGGAAGGGGTGAATCTGGCTCCCCTGTCTACCGTAGTGGAGCTCTCGAGCTGGAAGAGCTCTCATATGTAGAGTGCTTGGATTCACTGAAGGCGGGCGAGTTCGAGAGATGTTCCTCATCCACCGCGAACACGTCTCGGTCGAGTTGAACACCTCTTCGATCATGGAACGGGAGGTGCGTGAAGATGAGAGGTCCTCGTAGAGGCAGAAACGGTACGGCGCGGCCATCCTAAAAGACCTGTCGGACCCGTACTACCCTCTCCTGACGGAGTTCTCAGATGTCGACAGCGATGATCCACCATCGGTGTTGCCTCCGGAAAGGGGCGTTCGCCACGAAATCGACCTGGTGCCGGGCACCACGTACTGTACCACACGCCTGTTACCACTGCCGAAGGAGTAAGTCAACGTAATCGACGCCTTCTTCGCATCGAAGTATGCCGTATGCTTGGTGCGTGTGTCGAAGTCGCTACACTCGTCCCCAACGTTTTGCGTGAGGAAACCCAACGGGAAGTGGCGTATGGTGCGCGCGTTCAACAAGTTGAATGCAGCGACGATACCTGCGTCCACGCCAATCCCTCGGAGGGACGTGTTGCAAAACAACATGGCAGGATGTACTATCTTCAGCGCGCTCGACATGGTCGACGGATGTTATCAGCTGTTGATGCGCAATCCGACGTCCCCCTCACAGCGGTGAGAACTACCAGGGGATGTTGTGGGAGTGGCTTGTGATGCCCCAGGGGCTGTCAAACGCTCCGGCCACGTTCAATCGGCTGGTGACGCAACTTTTCGGCCGATGCGGGCGTTCGCACAGACGTACTTCGATGATATCTTCGTGCACAGTCGTGCCTCGGAAGACAAGACGGCCGTCGAGGCTCACATCGATCACCTCCGCGAGGTTTTGATGTGCATGCGCGAGAATCGCTTGTATGCGAACATCAACAAGTGCATCTTCGGCGCCGAAGAGATTCCCTTATTGGGATGTTTCCTTGGCGGATGGCATCCGCGCGGATCCGGAGAAGGTTTGCGCGATTGCGCAGTGGCCGGTTCCCGTATCCCAGAAGGACCTACGTAAGTGGCTTGGCCTAGCCAACTACTTGCACAAGTACGGTGCCAATTATGCCGAGTTGGCGCGGCCATTGACCAACCTCCTGATGACACGGAATGGTCGTGGAACGACGAGCCTCACCAAGCGTTTGAGTCTATCAAAAGAAGCTTGCAGAGCGCTCCGATCTTGGCTTTGCCAGACGACGATCGCCCGTTCAGTGTAGTATGCGATGCATCGGACTTTGCCATTGGCTGTGGGCTTCTGCAAGTCGATGCCGATGGCAGAGAGCGAGTGGTCTCGTTCCAGTCGCGCCAACTAAAGGCGGCAGAGAAGAACTACCCGGTCCACGACAAGGAACTTCTCGCTATGAAGTACGCGCTGGTGAAATTTCGGGTGCACCTGCTTGGCAGTAAACCCTTTGTGATCTACACAGACCACGCGTCCTTGCGGACTGCGACATCGTCGCCTCATCTCTCCCAACGCATGGCACGGTGGCTCTCCTTCTTCGCGGAGTATAACTTCACGGTGGAGTACAAACCAGGAAAGCAGAACGTCCTCGCGGACGCACTTTCCGACGTCCGAACTACCAGCTGGCGCACGTTACGTACCTCGAGTCCCCGCTCTATGAGTTTCTGCGAGAGGTGTACGCCGAGGACGAAGATCTGGCTGATCTCGTTAAGACACTCGGTACGCCAAACACAGCTGTGAAGATAACTGCGCGGCCGCGCTCACGGTTGCACCGCTACTCTCTGGTCGAGGGTCTTCTCTATTACCAAGTCGATGAAGGCGACGAGCCCGTATAGTCGTACCTATCGACGAGGACTTGCGGCATTGCGTCCTCTACGAGGAACACGACACGCCGCTCAGCGGCCAACTTGGACGTGAGAAGACGTACACGTCCGTGGCGCGCAACTTCTGGTGGCCTCACATGTACAAGTGGGTTCGGAAGTACGTGCAGACGTGCGAAACGTGCCAACGTGTGAAACCCGCTCCCTCGTCATCGGTTCTCTTGATGAGCTTGACGGTGGCGGCCGACTGTTGGCGGTGAGTATGGACTTCATCTTCGAGCATCCGGCGGACACTCGCGGTCATACTGGCATCTTCGCCTTCGTTTGACGTATCAGCAAGATTGTGCGGCTAGCCGCGGTGAAGAAAAGTGTAACGGCGCAGCAAGCGGCTCAAATCTTTGTCGACAATGTCTTTCGACATAATGGACTTCCGGAGGCGTTCGTGAGTGATCGGGATCCCCGTTTCGTCTCACACTTCCTGAAATACTTGTTCCGTCTTCTTGGGACGAGATTGGACATGTCCACGGCGGGCCATCCGCAGACAGATGGTCAAACCGAGCGGGAGAACTGCGTATTAGAAGATGTGTTGAGCAGCGTCTGCGCCGAAGAACCCACGAAGTGGAGCACATGGCTGCTGCAGGTGAAGTTAGCGCCGAACAATGATGTGCATTCGTCGACGGGTTTCACCCCATTCTACGTAAAAAAGCTACGCCACCCGCGTACGCCGCTGTCGTTACCTCCGGCTTCGAATTTGGGTGGGTAGAGGTTGACGCTGAAGATCTGCGGGCCTTTACAGGCCTGCGTCCGTCAGTCAAATGGAACCTGTTGGCGTTCATGGAGACTGGGGTAGCCGTAAGGCAACGCGTCCGGGACGCTATGGCAGCCGCTCCCGTGAACAAGTCGACTACACGAGGAGCTCCGTGTTCCCTTATACGACGCGGGCAGTGATGGGATGAGTTCCATGGTGATAACTTAAAACGGATGCGTTGCCACGATGTTGCCCGGGGACTCTCCTTGGATAGTCGGTCTCCCTTTTCCCGTTTCGCAGTCGGTGCACTCGCCGACGTAGCGTTTCACGCTCCGGAATATTGCCGGGCCAATGGAAATGGCGTCTTAACCTTTGATAGGTCCGGCCAATTTCTTAGTGGGCCCCTTCCAGACTCGTGTGATAGTGGTGCAACACGTCCTCGCGGAGTGTCTCCGGAACAATCAGCTTCATGATCGTATCGCGTTCTTCGGCAGACTCATCACCTCTCGCGTGGTAGTAGAGCAAGCTTCCTTCGCCTTCCTCATACTGGTGTAAGATCTTACTGCCGTTTTCGCTTCCAGTCGTGAGAGCTCTCTTAGATCGCCGCTCAGATACTTCTCGAGGTTCGCGATCCAGAGATCCTTGTGTTGGGCGATCCGGATTTGATCTAATCGCAACCGCTGCACCACTAGCTCCTGTAAGACTTCCGGGGTTCGGTCAGGGTTGGTGCGGCTCGAGCCGCTGCTGACCTCGTGGTCACCAGCAACGCAGGAGCCGCCCCGGGTCCCTTATCGACGCATTCTTCCTCCGACCGGGGTAGATCGGGCGTCTCAGGGGGCTTAGGTCCTAGGTCGGTGTTTACCTGGTCGCGTTCCCTGGGTCGGATGAACATCCGTCAAACGATTTAGCGTGTTCAAGTCCTGCAGTTCCTCAGGCGACTGAGCTCTGATGCCAGCTTAAAGCTGGAGAGCCTGTCCTGCCAGAAGATCGGCACTGGCGTTCCAATCCCGACGTACATTGTACAGGTCGTGTCTCAGCCATTTCCGCAGCACGTCCTGGGCCCGTTGTCTCAACAGCCTCAAACCTGGCGATTTACAGTCCATCTCGTCCCTCATTTGTCGGATGACTAAGTTCAAGTCTCCGCAGACGATCAACCGGGAGACTTTATCTCGTCAAGAAGCGAGTACCCATCAACATGCCGCGATATTCCGCTTCATTAACGGTGCGATCCGTGGCGTTTCCTGATCACGCATGCACGATTTCCCATCCGGGTAGTTTCCAAATGACTGCGCTGAACGCGCCGCCTTCTCGCTTGGCCTTTTCCGAACCATCAAAACTCATGACATGCGGTTCTTCTTTGGCTGTTATGGTTGGTGTCGGGATGTATGTGGTCCTCGACGGGGTTTAGGTGGAGCGATATCTTCCAACGCCGAGTTCACGAAAGCCCGTGGCGTGATTCTCGCGGCCAGAGTGACTAGGATCTACTCCTCTCCTTTCGAAGATCGGCAGATGTCCAGTTTCCACGGCGACAAGATCGCGGCCCACTGCGATAGACGTCCCTGTAGTCCCTTGCATCAGAACGACCAAGCCATCGTCGAAGGTCGGGTTAAGACGCGGACCGCCTTCTCGTCCAACATCGTGAAACAGTCACTCAGGACGCGAAGGAGTGCCAAGATCTCCTTTTCGAAGATGTCGTAGTTCAACTCATTTGGCTTCAGCGTGCGACTAGTGAACTCCACCGGCATGCACACACCATCGTGGGTCTGTGCCAGAACGGCCGAGATCGCCCATTCACTGGCACACACGATGACGAACGGGTCTCATGCCTCATCGAAGTGCTTCAACATTGGGGTCTGTGCAAACTTCGTCTTGAGCAAACGCGTTGAGAGCGTGTGCCCACTTCGGCTGGGAGCGCACCTCTGACTTGGAGGTGTACTCGATGAATTCCGCTTCAGAGAGGGAGTAGAGCGTGGTCGCGTAGATCGCGAAATCTGCGATGTCTACAGGGTTCGGTAGTAGTGAGCTCATTAGTAGTGTTAGTAGTGCTAAAAGTTGTGGTAATAGTTGAGGCTGCCCAAGAAAGATTGGAGTCTCGTCAACGTGCGTGGGAATGTCAATGCCGTCAGCGACTCTATATTCTTCGGCTTCGCCTTCAGATCGTATTCCGACACATTGTGACTCAAATATGCGACCTTTGACATGGCTCACTTACTCTTCTCTACGCTGATGGATAGGTGCCATTTCTCGCAGGCGTCAAGCAAACGCTCCACTTTCACGCACAGATCTTCCCACGACGATGGATAGGTGCCATTTCTCGCAGGCTTCAAGCAAACGCTCCACTTTCACGCACAGATCTTCCCACGACGAGCCGCCGATCAGAATGTCATCAACGTACGAACGTCGACCCAACACGGACGGGGCTGCCGGTCTTCCTCCGTCGAAGACGTCTCGAGTCTCACGGTCCGGTGCGACGCTCCAAAACTGTAGCGTGCGTTACCGATCAGTGGCTGGTATATTTGTGGCGCGTTGCACAATTTAAACGGCATCCGTGTCCACTCGAATAGCCCGAACGGGGTGATGAAAGCCGATACAAGTCGTGATCGATCTGTGGAATGACCCAGAATCCGCTTGCCATGTCGAGTGAACAGTACCAGAGGTACTTTTCCAAGTCCTCGAGCAGGTCATTGATAAGCGGCATGGTGTATATCATCAACTGCGTCAACCGATTCACCAGTCAGTAGTCGACGCAAGTCGGATGTCGACCCTGTTTTTATTCACGATCACGACGATCGGCGACGCTCATGGAGATTTCGAGAGTCGAATCATCTTTGCGCTGAGAAGTCCTTGAATAGAGCCGATACTGGCTCGATGAATTTGGGCGGTAGCTTGCGCACGCGTTGCGCCACGGGCTTCGCGTCGCCCACGTCAATGTCGCAGACAACTCCGATGGCCGCGGGTGGCAAAGCATTTCCCTTTCTGATCAACTATTTCCGTTGCTTCCAGTTGATTCGACGTAGCCGTTCTGCTTCCCTCACCGCGATCTCAGGCATCACTCATGTAGGTCGTCCGAACTTGAGGTGTTCGATCTTCACTTCTTCGGTCAATGAGATTTCTGGGAGGACCGCCATCTCCGTCTGCAATTCGTCGGCGAAGAGCTCCGAACCTTCGTGGAAGATTACGGCGTCCTCAGCCTCCACGTCGCCCGTTTATCCTCGGTCACCTCATTTATGTGGTCTGGCTCTCATGCCTTTCCCGTCGGTATCCCAGGGTCGTCATTGTTTTTCGTCCGAGGTTCCGGCTGTGGTCGTTCCTCGTTCCAGTTCGCGTGACTGCTTGAGGTCATCTCCCTGTCCAGGTCTAGCGGACGCCACCACCACCTGCGGTGGTCGATCCTGCTCTCGTCAGGCTTGGCGGTATGTCTTTTTCTCGACGCAGGGGCCCTCTGGGAGTTTCGTAGGCTGGGTGTTCCACCAGCGCTCCACTGGATCCGTCGCTACCTACGTCAGACAAGTCATCGTCTGTATCGCAGGTGGCGCCGTACGCCAGATCTTACCACTCCTTATACCGTCGCAAATTTACCTGGACGAATCCGAATTCTCGTGACAGAGCGTCGTCGGCCGTCCATCAGGCTAAAGTCACGAGCGAGTCGATCGATCTTGCCTTTGACGACGGAGGTTACCCACAAGTCTCCAATGGTAATCCAAAGCTTCGGCGTGCTCTTATCTAGTTGGAGTGGGACGTCGTGCGATCTTCCAAGGTCGATCCACACAGAGTCTCCACTTGTCAGCGTGACTGGGTACATCTTCGCGCCATACAAATGTCTTCTCCCAATCATCTGGATCCTCACTTCGTCGGGTAGGCATTCCGTGCCGTCCGCGGTGTCGATGCGGACCCCGGCCGTCACCACGAAGTTCATTCCCAAGAGCGCGTTTTGACCGACAAGGTATCCGACCCAGAGGTTCAAGAAGTATACCAGCTTCCCGACCAAGGTCACCTTGATCCGCGTTCTTTCCACCGTGTAATATGTCTCGTCCCGGATCCCGACGCAGTTCAGCGTCACCCCCGTGTCGATCTGGCAGTCTACCTCACGAGCAAAGGTGGTGTCTATGATGGACACCTTGGCGCCGGTATCAAGCAACAGTGTCGCACGGCGGTTGTTTAGCTTCCCATATATTTTGGCTTGTCGGTTCCACTTGTCCGGCGCGTAATATTTCCAGTATCCGCGTCGTTCACCTGGCTGCAACTCGATCACGTCCAACGGAGCCTCCCACTCATAGTCATTCGGGCGTCGAATACTCAACACCCGGGAGCACGTTCAAACGAGGTGGGTTCCCGGTTGGGTTCACATGTATTATCTACCGGAGTAGTCAAGTTTTCTCTTGCTCCCTCTGGGCCACATATGCATAGCCGGAAACGGAAACGGATCGCTCTTCTCGTACTGGCTTCCCAACCAGGGAGCGATCTAGTTTCACATCTATTCGGCCTGTGGCGGCAGCATCCCTGCATGCTTCTGACGACTGTACCATTGACGAAGCTGGTTGAAGAACTCTTCCAAAGGACATTTTCCCATCTCGCGAACTTCCATGCAAGCCTTGACGGTCCGCAGGTATCGGTCTGACGGATGATGACCTCAACACTTCTGGTAGGTCAGCAACGTCCAACAGTCTTCTTCGGTATGACGGCGCGAACCGCAGTAGCGGCACTTACGACGGTATCGTCCCGGGTCTTCTACGACGGGGTTACGGTGTGCGATTTTCGCCTGGGACCCGGCGTAAACAGTCTAGCCCGTTCCTTGGCATCCTGATCTTGGTCGTACGTTTGGTCGTCGCTGTCTTGAGCGTCGCGTCCCGGGTCATATTCGTCCGTCGCAGCCTGAATCGTGTGGACCGTGCGGGCCGGCGATGGCGGCGGGGGTGCTTTCTGACGAAACCTGTTGGATCCGAAGAGAGTCTTATTTTGACGAGCGAGTCCCCGTTGTCGGGCACGTAGTTTCTTCTCCAGCGTCTCGACATCGGGGATCTCCATCCAGGTTAGACGGGAGGCAAGCTCTTGTTCATGTGTGTCGAGCGTATTGATTGATGAACAGCTCGACGTGTTCCCTCTTCTCTTCCGCCGAACCGTCGTCGTAGTGGACTTTAGCTCGCATGCCAGCTACGTTCAGCCGATACGGGTATTCGTATGGCGTATCATCGGAGTGTTGGGCAGCATGGTAGTATCTGCTTGCCATCGACACTCCTTTTCCGCAGTACTGAATGCGAAACTGCTCCGTCAGGTCTGTCCATGACTTCTTAACATTGCGACTTAGTTGCAAGTACCATTGACATGCCGGGCTGGACATCAGATCTCCAAATAAGGCACATACTTCGTCGCCCGTCATTTCATCCCGTCGTGACGCGGACTTGACCCGATTGAGACAGGCTCGGCCTTTCTCCTCGCTGGCGTCGCGTCCGTCGAATTCCTTCAGTTCCGAGAACGCGGACAGACGTACGCGCGTCACTCCTCTGTAGTGTTAGGTTTTGCATGAAGGTGTTGAAGGTTGCCCTGGCTGAAAGAAAGTGACCGGCAAGCCCTGATTGGCGGATTACATTCCACGCGCCATAGTGACCACGATAGTTTAGTGGCCGAGGTATAATAAATTCCCTGTCGAGAGTTTAAACCCTTGTTTGTACCATGTCAGTTTCGTACCCTCGGTCTTATAGAGGCGGGTACGGAATCACATACTGAGATCTGTTCACACTGGATATTTGTATTTACGTAAAGGACTAGCTATTGGATTGACTACAGAGGCTCTCAGAGCCATAGATCAACAGAAATAAATCAGCAGTCTTCTCCCCAAGTCACCAAGGGTTAAGTCCGTCTTCGGTACGTCTAGCTAGCTTATCTTAGGGTATGGATACGCTCGACTTGTGGGATGCCTGTCAGCGAGCCCAAGGTACATTAAACCGAGGGTTTGTTGCTGGTCACTCCAAGAGATAAGAGTGGTCGAGTGTTGGGAGAGACGAGAAGCGTCGTTCGCCATATATTATAGTGAAACCGAGTGTTTCATATATATGTTACTACCCGCCGAGGTTTTACCTTAGCAAACCCGTATTACGCTTGAGATCCGGTACCCTTCCTTCTGAGGGACTGCGGGGGTTCGCGCGAAAGCGCAATATTGCATCCTAGCCCTCGCTCGTGGCTAGTGGTGCAGGTTATTAGGTATACCAAATTGAACCTATGTGTTCGGACAGTTAACGTCCAACCCGGCGTAAGGGATCGTTCCTGGTCTTCAGGTTTGATCCAACGCTCGTTGACCTGACAAGGGAAGCGAGTGTTGTTGGTGGGATTCATACCATTCGGTAGTGAGAATTTCTACGTAATCCTACAAGACAACCGATGCCGCGATCCGGGATTGGGAGTGAATTTCTGTGTGTCTTGGTTGTATATAGGTTCTTACCCTAACGAGCATTCGAGAGAAGACAAGAGAAGAAGAAGAGAGAAGATCGCGAGAGGAGCGAAGTCAGCGGTACCAGAAACGCCGATGAAGTCGAGTGGAGGGCACACCGATGGTTCGGTGCGGTCCGGTCCAACACTAGCGACCCCATGGACTTTGAAGTCGATCAACGAGCGTTCGGACAGCTTCGACAAGCGGATGGACTACTCTGAAGCAAAGAAGATGACGAAGATGAATACCGGGAAGAAGCGACAGCGATGTCCGAGGTTTCGGAAGCCGCTACCGTCTCAGCAGGGCATAGCGGAGGTGTGGGGTCACTCGCGCGAAACCTCACCGAAGAGTTGGACGAAGTGGCTGGTCTTGAACCAGCTCACGAGGACCACGAAGATGAACTCGGCGATCTCTGATCGCTGACGATGACCGAGGATGCGAGTTCTCAGTCGACCGGTAGTTGGCCTCCAGTTAATGGGGACACTCCGACAGCCACCAAGGTTTTCGGAAGATGCATGGAGGTGATGATGGCGAAGAGCAAGTGGATGCGGGCCTTTGCGCCAAAAATCAATACGACAAGCTGTGTGGATGGAACTCGGGGCAGAATTGGTCGTCCTGGTGGAATCGTGGAGCAGCCAGCAGGTTGCCGAGGACGCAGTGCAACTGTTCCGCGCTATGGGCTGTGAGCCTCAAGCACTCTCCAACGAGACCGACCTTCAAGGTTGGTCGATCGAAGATGCCGCGCTCTCTTTGCGCAAGTGGAAACAGAAGCTTCGGACGGTTTTCGGTGTGCCTGGGCCGGGCTCCGACCTTTGGACGAGCCTCCCATGCACGACCGATGGGCTGGATCCATCAAGAATCCCGCTACCGACAACTCCGGGCGTCAGCCCGAGAAGTTGGCCGGGACGGGTGTGTTCTCGGCGAAGAGAACTGCTTCGGCGTACTTTCAAGATTCGCACATGGTAACGCCTCGGTCAGCGGGCCGTACTGAGCGGCTGGCGAAAGGTTTCGAGAATACACGGACCGCTCCGACGGCCGGCCGAAGTATAGTCGGGCGACGAACCGACGCTTCGATGCGCACGATGACTCCTCGAACGACGACTCAGTCGACGTGGAAGACCAAGGGGTGACGTGACCGGAAAATGGGCTCGTAATCCGAGAACTCAGCTCGATGGAGAACGAGAGTTCCACACCGAGGCTTGAAATCGCCACGCACCTCCCGTTTGGGAACATCAAGCCCTATCTCGGCCTCCGAGAAAAGAGCGAGAAGTCGATGCAATGGCTCCGAGCCTTCCTCTATGAGATGAAGGGAACACATACGCCACCAAATGAATGGTGCATGGCGTTCGAGCTAAGCCTCCAAGATGGCGCCCTGCATTGGTACCGACAACTCCCTCGGAAGACGAGACGAACGTGGAAATTGTTGAGTGGTGCGTTTATCAAGTACTACTGTTCCCGGTTTAATCAATCGGCGAAGGCACGGTACTACTCGACGAGGCGTGAAGAGAAGGAGCACGTTTGCGACTATCTGAACCGGCTAAATGGCTACGCCGGAATCGCCGGGGTGCAATTTGAGCACGGCGGTCGTGAGGCCAAGGATCATGTTGAACACTTTCTCGATACGTGCGAAGACCGATCCTTGGAAGAGCGTCTGTGTCACGTGCGGGTCAAGAATATTCACGACCTGGAAGACATGATAAATGATATCCTCCGACGTCGCGAGCGGGAAAAGGGACGCGAGTCCTCGGTGCGACGCCCCAAGGGGGAAGATGAAAGGTCGTCGCCGTGACGATGGACGCACCGAGGATTCACGAAACCCCTACGGGCGTGACCGAGAGGATGGTCGTCGTCGGGATGATCGGTATCGTGATGACAACCGACGTCGAGACGATCGCCAAAACCGACCGAGGATTACTCTCGCTGAGGAACTGACAGACATGGTCGCTGCGTTGAATGTGGACGGCTCGGTCGACCCGCGAGGGGAATCTGCAGAGGCATCGAGTGGAGGGTATGATGATACCGAGGGTTACGATACGGAGTACTACCCTAGCAGGGGTGACCGAGGCTCGGACAGGTACTCGGACGACGAATACGCGTCGGATGAAGATCACGGTCATGTGGCTGCCGCGAACGATTCAGAGCGTGGTCACGCCGAGGGAACGTTCGCTCGGTCTGACAATCGCCGGTCGAGAGTTGGGAATAACCAATACCCGCACGACCGAGACAACCAAGGTCAAGGCGGACGCGATGGTCGCCGGCAATATGGCCCGTGTGCTGCCTGTGGTGGGCTCACGCACCCTGCACACTACTGTTTCAAGATGTTCAAGATGTGCAAGCAAGTTCACGACGCGGGAAGTGCGAAGCATTCAACTAGCTAGCGTCTATTCTGAAGGCGAAGGTGGAGAAGAAAGACCTCTTGCCATAACTTCAAGAATTGACCTATGGGAGTCCTTTAAACTAGGCAGCCCGCCAACTGAAATTAGGTTGGTCCAAATCGGGCTGCCACAGTTAGCCGCGCCTGTGCTGGACGCCGACTATTTGTTTGCATTCACTGGTTCGTGCAAACGGCCTGATGACTTGAATATGGATTATGTGAAATCGATGGAAAATGGAGAAGAGAGAGGCGCAAGCCTCGGTGAGAGTGAAGTGAATGTGAAATATAAAGAGGAACCTACTGGTACGGTTACCGAGGCTTCAATCGCGAGTATGGCTGTGACCGAGCGCCAGCCCCGAAGTCTCGGCCAGGCAATCAAGTTGTTGTCTGGTGAGAGGATGGGGAGGTGGTCGTCCCAGCGCAACGATAAGAGGAAGCGATTGCGTGCCATAATAAACGGCGCAGTGAATGACGCGCGAACGAGGATTCTGCTCGATACCGGAGCGAACGTGAGCGTGCTTTCAGCAGCCTATGCAAAGAAACTACGCGTGCAGGAAGTATCAGACCACGGGCGCAGTCTGGAAGTGAGAGGAATCAACCCAGGAGCGATGGAGACACGTCGCCGAGCACTCGTTAAGATCTCCCTCGGGTGGGAGCGAGTATGAATTTGAGTTGTGGATTATGGATCACAGCACGGAGTCAATGTTGTCCTTGGTACGGACTTCATGATCCCAGTTGGAGTACGGTTGGACTTGTTCCGTGGCACAGCCCGGTTACCGGATGAAGTAATGGTCCCTTAGTGAAGTCCCAGCACGCTGATGACGCTCGGTATACGGTTTACAAGAGCTCGGTGGCCCGACCGATGATCTGTCAGTCGCCGGGCGGGAGTGGCATGAGTTCTAACTACCTCGACGACGCCCATCTCTGAACTCCCACGAGGCGTGGGTTCGCCGGATTGGGAATCTCGTGCCTTCAGTGACGAGGTTTCAGCGAGGACAACCAGAGATTATCCGGCTGACTAATGTGTCACCAAGGGTTGCTCACTGTGCTAACCACGAATCGGTGGTATTATGAGTACCGCGTGGCAACCTCCCGCAAGGGCGTGGCTGCGATCGGCGAAGTACGACGAATGGCAAGTGCTGACAAAAACTGAGTGCCGGGATGACACGTTGTTGAAGCGTGAGGGCAAGATTTACAAGCGATGGTTAGCCAGCCAACCACTAGCAGTCGAGCAGCGGGATTATCTGACGCCACGGAAGATTCTTTCCCGACCGGGTGGCCCGTCCACCGAGCGTTGAGGAGGGCCACGTACAATGACAAACCGACAGTAACCGTTACTGTGACAACCTCGGACATGGTGGCTAGCCGAGGAAGATGAAGGTTCAACCACGTCCGAATCCTCAGACAGGGGTGACGGCGATGTAATTAAGTGTGAGGCACCGGAACCCATGGCCACCGAAGACTCGGAAGACCGTCTGGAGTCTATGTTTGTAGCGCTTATGGCATGCGTTTCAGCTGGCGACGCTGTCGACATTGACGATGCCTCGGCGGTGGCCGAGCATGCGGCAAATGAAATCGAGTTGACCGATTACGCACACGAGCTGGCATTCCTGCCTAACCTGACCGAAGCTTCGGAGACGATTTTGGATTATACAGGACCCAACGTAGCGAACCCAGAGGCCACGTCCGAGCCACAGCGAGCATTGATCAAAATTTCAGAAGCATGAGCAGATCATGATTTCGAGCGGAAACGCTCTGCCACCGCCAGCCTATGGCGTGGTGTGCGATATCGATGTACAGGGGCACCCTCAGATTAAACAGAGGGCTCCGCGTACACAGCTGAAGCACCTAAAGAAGCTATACGAGTTACTGAAAGGCTTGTTGAAGGCTCGGTTGGTGGCGTTCTCGGACAGCCCTTGGGCCTTCCCGATTGTGGTCGTGCTGAAGAAGAACGGCGTTGATATTCACCTGTGCATCGATTACAAGATGGTGAACGCAATCACTGCGATTATGGAGTATGCCATGCCGTAGGTCGACGATTTGTTAACTGACCTGGAGGCCTACCTGTGGTTCTGCTCCTTAGATGCAGCCAGAGGATTCTGGGCGATAGTGATGACGATGAGAGCTCGGAAAATCTCAGCCTTCATTTGTGCACTTGGCCATTTTGAGTGGCTGCGTATGCCGTTTGGCCTGAAGAACGCACCGATGATTTACCAACGGATGATCGATAACGCTCTATGGGGTTCGTTCAGCCCAAGGGTGGTTGGAATCAGTTCTCTGAGTTGATGCGGTCGGCTGAAGCGGCCGCGGAAGCAGCAAGAACAGAGGTGACCGACGGTTCTGCACGACTTTCCGAGGTTTCGACACCTTTTCCGACCAAGTTCGAGGCCGACCGCGAGTCCTCGGTGACGCTCGACGCTGTGACCCAACTGGTGAATAGCCCCGTAGCGGATAAGTTCTCCACGGGGAAGCAGATGAATCCTCGTTAGCGCCGGTGTTCGATCGGCGGTCGTTCGTTGGCGATATTTGTTTCGGCTGCGAGACTTTTGACTCTAGTCTACCCACCCTGGACCGACTGCTTCACCGGTTCGCTGAGTGTCGGATCGGTGTGAGTTTCACGAAGAGCATTTTCGTACAGCGCGGAGTGGACTTTCTGTCGCTCGAAGTGTCGGTCGACGGCATTCGGGCCGATCCAAAGAAGTTGAAGACAGTGACGGAGCTGCCGTCCCTATCATCGAAGAAAGGAATGCAGTCATTCCTCGGTGCGTTGAACTATTACAGCAGATTCATTCAAGACTTTGCAGTCTATGGAGCCGCCCTGTACCAACTCAAGGACGAGGATTTCACACAGGAGGGAACTCATCCGAGGCTCACCGAAGGTTCGCGGTGCCACAACAGAAGGTTGCAGACGCGCCGATACTACGGCATTTTGACCGAGCCAAAGAGGTGCACGTGACGTTCTTTGCTAATGAGTGGGCTTTGAGTTCCACTCTGATGCAGTACCACGATGACAAGTTACACCCCGTGCGGTTCTGCGGCCGCGTACTGAAAGACGCCGAGATGAATTACCACCCGGCCGAGAAGGAGATGTTAGCTTTGCTGTTTCTGATGAAAGTGTGTTACACCCAACTGGTCGGGCGGACTATCCATGTCTACACTCGGTTCTCGACACTGGAGTGGGTACACATTGTTCAGTCGTACGACCCACTTCGCAGTCATGTTGTCCCCGTGGTACCTGAATGTCTACCGAGTCAAGGAACGCGATTGTTCTTTGCTCAGCTACTACAAGCTGGGCTTACCAGCTTTGTTGAACTGGAAGACTCGTTAGCCCCGGTGACCCCACCGTCACGGGATCACGCCGACTGCGTGAATGGACCCACGCTTGCAATATGCATGCCTACCGAGGACTTACAAAGGCTTGGTGATGTCCGTTGATGGCTCAGCCAAGACGAAGAAGAATGACGGGTATGGTAGTTGCTCATGGATATTATGGAAATTACCGGAATGGACGGTAGTGACGTCTGCGAGGGATTATATCGAGACCACCGCAATAAACCACTCTGAGTACGCGGTGTCAACAATGGTGACTTGACATCGCTGGAGCACGGCACCGAGGTTTAATTGTGGTGGTAGACTCGAGACTCGCAATACAGCAGTCCCTAGAGGTGATCACCTGTCGGAAGTAAACGCTATTGGCCCAACTCAACTACCACCGAGAACTCACAGCCAAGTGAAATTTCTCCACGTGATCCGAGAGTTCAATGCAGACTCGTTAACTACATAAGCTCTCAACAGCAAACAGTCCAGCATGGTTTCAGCCGAAACCAGGAAAACGGAGTTAATCGAGCTCAACCGAATCGACGAAGTCATCTACGAGCCTTCGCCTGAGGTCGCCACACCAACACTCGGTGAAGCAGCCACCGACGAGAGCGTCGGTCAACCTAGCCGGACTCGTGTGGCCCGCCAAGTACTCTGTAACAATTTTGTTTTCGATTTTGTGAGGATGGGCCGGATTACATAACCGTCACGACCCGTCGACAAGCGAGAGAACAGAAGAAGCGTGTCCGTTTTGCAAGCGATCCCTTGGTGATGGGACAGGACGACATAGCACGACAAACGAAACAGGTGAGGTAGCCTCAGAGACTCATAACGAAGCAGAAACCAACGACCGAGGCAAGCATCAGAGCATCAAATGCAAACGATGTCGACCCGGTAACCATTCAAGAAGAGCGAAGACGAAGGGGTCTACGCTGCCCAGGACGAGGAGCTGAGGTGGGTGAACCTTAAGGCCGGTCTCCGAGGCGATGAATCTAGCCTGAGTTACAGTGCAGCGAGATATGCATGGAAATGGCCGACAAGTTTGTGCTAAGCGAAGACGGTGTGCTGTATATTATCGGAGCGAGCCGTCGGTGGGGTAATGAAAACCGAGAGGAGACCAAGGTGCGTCTGGTGGTACCCACAACGATGATTCAGGAAGTATTACAGAGCTGTCACGACTCGTTAGAAGGAGTCACCAAGGCATCGGTCGAACATACCACCGAGCAAAAATGGATTATTATTGGATCGGACTGTACGCAGACGTTGAGCGGCATGTGCGGTCCTGCCCAGACTGCAGCTCGAGCAAAGTCGACCGCAGCTCAGAGGGTACTCGCCAGGGAATGTACTAGCCGAGAGACCATTCCAGTTGGTGTCGATGGACTTTGTCATACCATCGCCGAAGTTTCGCGAGGCAATACCGCGCTGCTACTGTTTCAATGCTTGTTCACGGATTCATTATGGGAAAGCCATGTCGGATACTACCGTATTAAAAGTTGCTCAGGCGTTCGAAGAGTGTGTCTACCGAAGGATAGGAGAGCCAACGATTATCCGTCATGAGCGAGGTTTTCCAAGCGTTTGCTGGGATGATGCAATCTCGGTCGAGAGCCACGTTGGATTATTGTCCGCAAGCAAACGGGCAGCAGGAACGATCAGTCAAGACCGCCATGCAGTCAGTGCGAGTGTATGCGGAAGACCCGCTGCAACAAGACCGGGACGAGATCGCCGAACGACTTGTCTTCGCTATCAACAACTCTCAAGACAGCACTCGGAAGGATACTCCGTTCTACCTCGTTCATGGGTGGTATGCTCGGTCCACGCTGCGAGCAATGTCGTCGTCGGTAAAACGAGGATCCCGGGGCAAATCGATGCGTTAGTGTGGCGCCGAGAAGTGAACCGACGACAAGAAATTGCATGGAAAATGGCAATGGAGTACCAGAAGGTCGAGAAGGCTCGGAGAGCCCGCGAGCACAATGAGTCGCTTAACCGACGTGAATCGAGAGCAGAACCGGGATTCCAGAGAATGACAGCGAGAACGACGTAGCACCGAATCGCGACGAGTCAGAGGTACCATTGGATGCCGAAAGACAGGATGCAACGACGGAAACCGACGGCAAAGAAACCTCGGACACCGGGCAGGAAGAAACTGAGTCATCTCCCGAAACTACTGAAGAAGCACCGAGGTCTCTATTCAAGCTGGGAGCAGGGTGTGGCTCTACATGGAACGCGTGAAACCCGGATTGACCAAGAAGTTAGCGCACCGATGTCACGGGCCAATCAGAGGCAAGAAGAAGGTTGAAGAATTCGCGTAGGAGCTAGAGCTGCCGGGTTGAAGTGGTTATCGGTTCTACTCATTGGTGCATATGTCACGGCTCAAGGCGGTGAGCGAATATGGCGACCGACCGAGGACTCGGCTGGCAGCTGAGGTGACCGAGGATACGAGGATTGATTTTGACGTAGAGCTGTTGCCGGAAGATAGTTGGGAGCCTGACAGAGTGGCAGACGAATACGAAGTGGGGCTATTCTACACGACCGATCACCGCTAACGACGAGCACTAATCGCGCTGTCAGAGAGTTCAAGGTGAAGTGGGTCGGCTATGATGATCCTACCTGGGAACCAGAATTAAACTTGTCGTGCGACGGGTTGCTTTACGACTATCTGCCAACTCGACGCAGCGAACGACGACTCCAAATGGTTCAAGTAGCAGACGAGGACTAGCTCGAAACGCTACCGAAGATTGAGCTGCCTACAGGGTTGGTACAGCCCGTAGAAGCAGACGAAACGTGAGACTGTACCAAAATGAAAGTCACTGATCATCGAACGACCAAGTCTCCTAGAAGGCTCGGTTTATGGATGAGAAATGACGAGAAGAACCGCCGACGGGATTATACAGCCCGTAGTGCCAGACGAAGATGACTACTGCATTAAAATTGTATATGTGTATGCGAAGTGAGCAATTTCGAGATGAATTTGGATTGAATGGGATTACTAATGCCGATCCACACTTACGATTGAATACGGGCGCGGACGGTGTCAGAGTAGCTGGGCGAAGGAATAACGAAGCAGAAAAGCGCGCGACCGAGATTTAGATGTCGGCAGTAGAGGCAATGTTGGCCAGTACGTCCAAGTTCGATGATGAGCCAGAAGTTGATCCGGTGGCAGCCGCAGGCGCAGCAGCTGGAGTCGCTGAACCCTCAGCTTCACCTTCGTCCTTTTCTTCATCGTCGGCGGATCCTGGAGGAGCAGCCACCGAAGCTTGAGCTACCCATGGGGATACGACCGAGGCTTGTTGCAACGACAGATCCGCCATGATTCCAGAAATTACCTCCACCTCGGTCATACCACGAGGCACGAAGAAAGGCACCGGAGGGTTGCATGGCGCGAACGTCGTGTTGAACGGATGGCTGGAAGGTGCGTCCACCCAACAGTTCCGCCAGAGCTGGCGCGAGTTCATAGTGGTGAGCTCACCAACCCAGTCCTCGGACGTCGGAGTCCACTCGATCAACTCGAACAAGTATGGAAGGTAGCTCGGCTCCAACAAAACTCGGTCTGCGCTTCACGAGGCTTGCCGGAGCGCTTCGACGCACCACTCCCAGCACCGATACACCATTTGCTGGCGTAAGCGGTCTGCCCGGAGATTCCGAGCTTTGTTATACTCGACTCAGGCGGCATGAAGCGCGACGACCGAGGGAAACAAGCGCCAAGTCTCTGCGTCATGCTCCGAAGGTATGTGTGACGGGTCACACACACCTTAGCTTTAGAGGAAGCGTTAACGCGCTAACCACAACAGACGCCTAGCGTTCCTGCTGCAAGCTTGCAAAGGCCTGGCCTTCCTGTCCAATATGGTACCGAGTACCAATTGACTTGCGAACTTCCGGGTTAGAGTTAAACTGATTTATATTAAGAACACTGTTGTAGTTTTAACTACTGCTAACTATCTGCATAATGAATCCCTGTCTAATCTGATCTGTCCTAATGGGGACCACCCAATTAGATGTACTACTTTAATACAACTGACGTACCACTTAAGTACGACTGAAGTACGAATTAAGTCCTTGACGTGCCACACACCACGCGTGTGACGGACACCAATGGTGTGGACCACATCACAGAGAACAATGGTCGCCCCCTGTCAAGTGGCCCCATTACACCCTCCCACACCCAAACGGGAAGCACCTTGTCCCAGGGGGAATTACAGCGAACCGCACAGGCAACGCCTCATTCTGCAATTTGCGCCCTAGCGAACACCCGCCGAGAATCCAAGACGCCCACCGGGCACCGGGCCAAGACCCGCACCACTTGCGATGTCAAAGCGCGTCGACTCCAAGGCGCTCTGCGCCTCCGACCATAAGACGAAAGTCGGCGAAGCCCAATCGAATAAGCCGCCTCGGCATCCGAAGAAGGCTTCCCAGTAGCCCGACGACAGGGCAGCCCGCTGCGACCAGATCCCGGTCAAGCAGGAAACGCACCGAGGTCACCCTGCCCGGACCGTACGAAGGCGGCAGCGACAACGAGTCGGACTCCGACGGCGAGACCAACCCGAACCTAGTTCTGGGCAACGACAGCCCGGAATCCCACGGCGACGAAGCTCCAAGAGCGGAAGATGCGAGCGCGCCGACGGCAACGACCGCAGCGACGGCAGCGACTTCCAAAGTCCCGGGTCCTGACGACAAAGCTTCTGACAGCGGTGACGAGGCTCACAGAGCTGCTGATGACGATGGTCAGTTCCGAGGACGGCGACAACGCCTGAGGCCGGCGACGACAAGTCCCACTCGGCGACTGCAAAGCAGACCAGCGACGCACCCGAGGACGCTGCCTCAGCCACCGATCGCAAACCCGAGTCGGGTGCAACAAGTGAAGCGAAGCATCGCTCGGAGGAGGATGCCTCAAACGAGGTCGACAACAGCGAGTCGGATCTGGAGTCGGGCGAGGTCAACGACCCAAGCACTTCACCCAAGCTCACCGATCAGCAGCGACGTCTCCATCCGTGGAGTCCTGCAACTCCTCACAGTGCTGCTGCTGACGCACGTGCTGCTGCTGAAGCCGCCAAGCGGGAAGCCCAAGTTATCACCAACGTCGACGACGGTGATGACGTACCCGAAAGGCTGCTTCAGCCCGACAACCGCCAGCACCTTCACGATCGTGCCCGCGATGTGAGGGAGGCTGCGGAGCAGCGACGAACCTCGAAGCGAGATCACGAGCCAGCGGCATCTCGAAACAAAGATCAGCTGCTCGCGCTGCGATACTGGCTCGTACGGGAGTACCGCGAGTACCTTCGACAGTGTCGTGAGCCGGGTAAGGCGGTGCAGCAGTACGACGAGTGTCCCGTCGTCCTCCACGACGACACAGGCATCGTCCGCCAGTCCAACGAACGCGAGTTCACAGACTGGCTACACCACTTGGGGTACCCTTTGCCCGAGATCACGGACTCGCTGTACGGTATCGACGGCTGGCCCAACGGCGCCTCCGCTTCTGCATGGCGAAGTCCATCGTGGCTGGCCAGTGGCGTAACCGATACCTCGAGCGCTCGAAGCCCACCCCGGGCGTTATCCTCGAGGAGGTTGTGCAGAAGATCCAGAAGTCGTGGCAGTCGCATCCGGTAGAACCGCTCAGTATTCCGGGCGCGGTTAGCGCCGGCCGGCTCCAGGAGCGGTCATAAGCGGCCACGATGTCGGCGCAGTCCTCCGAGAGACGGCTACCAGCCTCCCACGTTCTTTGATCCTCCGGATAGCAGCGCCACTTCACCAAGTATTGGTAGTGACCGCTACGCCCGCGGTGCTTCTGTATTCTCTCGACATGGAGTGTAGAGAGCGTCCTCATTACCGATCAGTGGAGGCGGGGGACACAACGGACGCGTCCACGGATCGGGACGTTCCGTGTCATGTGTTAGCGGCGCGCGCTTCAGCGCCGGTGGCCATGCTGACCACACGAAGCTCGTGACTGCAGTGAAGGGTTGCCAGCGGCTCTGGAGTCGCAGAGGACTGACTTAGTGGCCCTGCGAGGGAACCTGCACTCCGTCGAGTCGACCATGAGTCATTTGGCTCCAAGTGTGGTTCAGCTCGAACGCAGTGCGGGT
>JAAKBF010000283.1:0-13721 GCA_012656075.1 Phytophthora hibernalis | reverse complement strand
TCATCGTTGTGCGCTTGTGGTGTCCGCGGTATTTTTGAGACTGATATATGTGTTGTCGAGGACATATATCAGGTGCTCTCTCCTCTAGGAATTTGTTTGCAAGCGTCGTCGAGAACATATATCAGTGCTCTCCTCTAGGAATTTGTATGCTATTGCTTCGACCAATGAGAAATCCTCTAGGAAAAAGACTACCATAAACATGTAGTTTCTGCGAATCGCAGTAGTTTTTCAGCTGAGACGGGGATGGGTGGTAAAATATTGGCAACATGATTTATTATTTTAATCCTGACAAATATAAAGTATATAATATATAAAGATGGCGTACTCAGCAGAACAGTATATACTTAACAAGGAGCGTATTAAAGCTGCCCAAAAGCGCTACTATCTAAAGACTAGAGAAACGCGTATCGCTAGCAGCGGGAATATGATGACAAGCACCGAGATCAAATAAAAGCGCAAAAGCGTAAAATGTGGGCAGCAAAGAGACAAAACGAACTTAAGCAAAAAGAAATCGAACTTAACAAAAACGAACTTAATTAATTATTTAATTTTTTCAGATTGTTTGTATTTGACTATCATATAAAGTCAGTTGATCCTGAGATAAAAAGTCAATAATATAAAGACGAGCTCACGAGTAAAAATATAAAACCAGGAATATATAGAGAGCATGTTTGCCTACGAGCTTGAAGGACTAAGACGCTTAAATATCCAAACCATCAAATGGGGAGCAGCTACCGGGTCAAGGTTCGCGGTAGAACTGGCAAATTAGTGTATATTAGTAATATTTCCAGTAAGAGAAACCAGGAACTGGTAGCTAAGCTGTACAAGGTATCGATTGATAAATTGAAGAAGAATGTGTCGGCTGACTACACGGTTGACCCTAAATACCGTTTCTATAAAGGTAAAAATATGGAGTCACACCTCTATGAAGGTATTCCGGCCTCAGAGTTCTATGATAAGCTTGAGAACGTTCTCGCAAGTCAGAAGAATGCCTTTAAAATCAACATTGCGCTCGGCTATGATCTTATTAGCAAAACAGACGATAGCTTCACTCAATATTGGTACCCTAACATCGAAAACACGGCTGTATTTGAGAGACCTGTTGCAATCAATAGCAAGGCAGACATTCGTAAGAAGGTCATTTCTGAGATTAGGTCGATGGAGTTAGCTGATAAGCTTAAATACCCATCGAGTGGATACAAGCTAAAAGCTATTACTGGATTTAGAATTTTCATCTATCACCGCGAACATGTTCTTGGAGATAGTCAGGCTGTCATTCCCAAGATCATCCGCGACAACAAGCATGTAATCAACTTTCCTAAGACGAACAATAAGTGTGTCTTCCATTGTATTGCTTACCACAAACAGTCAGGAGATAAGAAAGACCCGCGATTCATTCAGGCTCTGGTGAAGACAGCATTCAAGCGCTACTGCTCTTACAAAAGTATTAGCTACAGTCTTAGTCTCTTTCGCAATTTCAAACCGATCGATCTCCTTCAGCTCGATGAGTTAGAGGAATGCTTCCAACTGAGCATAAATGTTTATTCAATGGATGTCGATAGCGGTAAAGCGGACTGCATTCGCTCATCGGACAAAGCATATGAACCAATAAACATTCTATCTCACGCAAAATCTCTATATATCAAAGATGTTAATATGCTTCAGAGTAAATATCAATGCCAGAAATGTGAAATGATATTTATAAGTTCTTACAAGCTAAATAATCATAAAAGGAACCAGTGCGAGCTCATAAATATTGAGAGCTTCCCAGCTGAACCAACCATCTACAAACCACTCCAGAACACCGTTAAATCTCTACTCATGAAGTACTCTATCAAGGGTATTGATCAATATCTTGACCATTTTATAGTTTATGATTTTGAAGCCATTCTCAAGCCGACAATGGTACAGAGCGGAAAGAGCACTGTCTTCACAAACGAGCATATTCCAGTCTCTGTCTCGGTAGCAGATAGCTTAACAGAGGAAGTGCGTTGCGTTGATGAACAGATATGTTTAATTATATTAGCGACATTGGCTCGAAGATACAGCACTACAACGTAAATAAGTATGAAACACTTCTGCGTAAGCTTATCAACGCACACGGTTTAACTGGCATGGAGATCCCAAACATAGATTTATCTCAAAGGTACACTATGAGTGATATAGATAGCTGGATTCAGGAAGGCAAATATTCCAGCTTCTTTGATTTCCACAACGTCATCGGTTTTGGTAAGCAGAGAACGGATTATAGCAAAATCAAGCAGCAACTCGATCAGGTGCCGGTATTTGGCTTCAACAGTGGCCGTTACGATATCAATCTCATCAAGAACGATATGTTTGCTGTCATTGGCACCGATAATATCAAATCTGTTATTAAGAACCCCAGCTACATGTGCATCGCCACGGACGACATGAAAATGCTGGATATTACTAACTACGTCCCGGCTGGTACAAGCTATGACAAGTATCTTACTACGTATCTCGGTGGCTGCAAGTGTGATGACAAAATACGTTGCGTCTGTGGCCTTGGCAAGGGACTCTTCCCCTACGAGCACATCAAATCCTTTGAGGTGCTAAACCAGTCCACGATCCCTCCTAAGTCAGCTTTCAACAGTGCGCTACGTGGCACTAGCATCAGCAATGCTGACTACGAGCGAGTAAAGTTCGTGTGGGAGCACTATGAGATGAAGTCTATTAGAGATTTACTCATTTGGTACAACAACTTAGATGTAGTTCCATTCATCAAGGCAATCAAGGCCCAGCGTGAACTGTTCAAGGGGTTTGAGCTAGATATGTTTGCCGACGGCGTATCTCTACCAGGCTTGAGTGAGAAAGTCATGTATCAGACCTGCTTTGACAATCTCAAAAAGCGAAGCAGAGAGCCGGCTAAAGCGTTTAGATTCCAGGCTAAGCGCATGAGTGGATACAAGACTCAGGATGCGGATGCTAAGCGGAAGTTTGACATGACTATCGATCATCTGAACGATCTACTCAAGCAGCAGAAGTACTTATGCGGTCTTTGCTACTGTCAGCTATCAGCAGATACAGCTTCAGCCGACCGAGTGAACAACAAGCTAGGTCATATCGACGGAAATATTTTGATCAGTTGCATCGAGTGCAATGTCGCTCGCAAGGATATGTCCCTCAGTGGCTTCCGATATAAGAAGCTTCTCGACTTTAACTCGGACCGTCTCGTGTTTAGCATTGATAAGGAGGAATCAGAGATCTATGGTAAGATGAAAGCTAACATTGCTGGAGGACCATCAATTATTTTCAATCGCTACTCTAAGCGCAACGAGACCAAGATTAGAGGTAACAAGATGTGTAAAAGATCATTGGATACGATGCCAATGCTTTGTACCTTTGGGCCCTTGGTAATGATATGCCATGCGGGCGACTGACCACTATTGAGGCTTATGATGGAATAATCGATGATATCAATAACGACAAGATCTTTGGCTTCCTTGAGTGTGATATTCGCACACCAGAACACCTCAAAGAATATTTCAGCGAGATGACTCCCATTTTCAAGAACACTGTAATCGATTGTGAAGACCAAAACATCATTGGCTCGCATATGTATGACTACAACCTTTCTAGAGAATCGGGTCGCGCAAAGCCTGCCCGCAAACTAATTGGCAGCTACTTTGGCGAGAAAATCCTCATTTATGCTCCGTTGCTTAAGTGGTACCTTGCTCACGGTATGGAGGTCACCAAGACCTACAGCTTCATTAAGGCTAGCTCTCACAAGGCATTCTCTCCATTTATGGATGCTGTGTCGAACGCACGACGAGAGGGTGACGTTGATACGTCTAAGGCAATGATTGCGGAGATGATGAAACTTGTGGGCAACAGTGCTTTCGGGCGGTCGGGTATGGATATGACAAAGCACAAGGAGATCAAGTACGAATCAGATGACGCTGCAATCAAAGCACGTGTCGAGCTCTTGACGTTCCATGGACTCGATGAGCTGAATGATGCTGCTGAAATCACTATGAAGAAACGGCGCATCAAAAACAAAAACCCTATCCATCTGAGTATTGCTATTTACCAGCTAGCCAAGCAAAGAATGCTACAGTTCTACTACGACTGCATTGATACATATTTCGAGCGTAGCGACTTCAGTACCAGGAAATGGATACGGATAGTGCATACATCGCTTTTAGCTGTAAAAACCCGTTCCAGAGCTGCATCAAACCTGAACTACGTGACCACTTCAAGCAACACAAGTACGAGTGGTTCCCGCGTGACTACAACACTGAGGTAGCTAAATTTGATCGCCGTACGCCTGGTTTGTTCAAGGATGAGTGGTTCATTATCGAGCAAACTACATCTGCTACCTCCTGACCATGAATATAAGGTAAAAGTAAGCGCGAAGCGTATTCAACAGGGAGTGGTCGCAATGATGATGTCCTCAACCCAGATGGCTTCGAGACGGTAGTTCGCGACCGAATCACTCTTCAAGGCACTAACAAGGGCTTTCGCATCAGCAAAGAGTCCAAGTCAATCATTACATATCCGCAGAGGAAAACTGCCCTCAACTACTATTACGACAAGTGAATAGTGTTAGACGATGGAATTAGCACTGCCCCTCTAGATATTTAACTTCTTTTAGGTCTCCTTAACGATTTGTTTTATAAACTATAACATACAAGATGGCCGATCTACTGACTAAGCTATATTATGACCCAAAAACAGGTTTATCGCAGCCCGGCCATTGTACGAGAAGGCCAGACAGATAGACCCGAAAATTACATTTAAATCAGTTAAGGCTTGGTATGCTACCCAATCGGAAATTCAACGCTTTCAGGAGCAGAAGAGGAAGTACGATAGTTTTAAAATTACCTCGCACAATCCAAATTCGTGGCAGATGGATCTCGGTTTCTGGGAGAAGCGACCAATACTGACATGCATCATTATCAACTCGCGCCTTGGCTACGCTAAGCTACTTAAAAATAAAACAACCTCGGTTGTATTGACAGCAATAAAGCTTTCGTTAGGCTACAAAAGTAGATATCCTAACTAGCGATAACGGCACAGAATTCATGAACAAGGAAGTGCAATCATTCTTCAAGTTGAAGAAAATCGAACACTACAACAACGAGCCAGGAGATCACGGAACGATGGGCAAAATCGAGCGCTTCAACAGAACCCTGAAGCAGCGACTAACAAAGGTCACTCTAAAAACGGTAACACAGAAGCTAATCAACGATCTAATTGGCAATTACAACAATACTATCCATAGCTCTACTGGGATGACTCCAAACGATGCTACCGGTGAGGTAATGACTTCGGATAAGCTAGTTGAGGCAGAACGCATTGGGAATGAGTTTGAAGAAGGTACATCGGTGCTATATCGACTCAAAAGCAACGTTTGACAAGGAGGCCGCTCGTTGGAGCAAGGCTGTATATACGGTTGTTGGTATGGATGGATATCGAGTACAGATCCGATCCAAAAACGGACATATACTCTATAAGGCACCGAATGATCTCAAAACAGTACAATCGGAAGCGAGTGAAGCCACTGTCAACCGTAATGATATTATTGAAGCGGAAGAGATATTAGAGCACAAGAAGCTTCAAAACGGTAAGTTCAAATTTCTAATCAGATGGGTTGGCAACGAACCTGATTCATGGGAGCCTCAGGCAAATCTGCGCCTTATCAATAAAAACAAACAGAGTCAGTTGGAAAAAGAGTACTGGAAGCGGAAACAGGGTCGTGCAGACCCCTTAAGATCTACTTAATTGAAACGAATGGACGCTTGAAATCCTTTGGGGAAGGTCGCAGAGCTTTCGCTTGGAATTACGCTTAGGTGTCACCTTCTTTAGTCTCGGTCTAAAAACTCTTTCTTCTTTGACTGTGCATTTCTTTATTTTATAACTTTCTTTTAACAGCATCGAGTTGTCGTAGACAGGCAAATCATCAAGCTGGTCGTCAAGAAAGATGATATTTTCATCCATCTCAACTATATATCTTAAAATATATATATACTTTACCTCTCTTCAAATGTGTAAGCATGTCAATGGATGGAGCGGGAAGCCATACAACACGGCAGACTTATCCCCTCTCTCCAGTAAAAACGAACAACTCAAACGTGCAGTTGCAACGAAAGCTCTGGACAATTACAGAAGTCACCAGACTCAAATATGAAATGCTCAACCTTGACCCGATATCATCGTTCAGGAGGACAGTATCAAATCGTAAATATAGAAAAGAGCTGGAAGAAATATTTGGCGTGCCATTTAGATCTATCAAAAATCGATATCTAAGCCTTTTGAATGATCGAAACGAGATTTGCACTCATATTACAAAACTATACATAGCCGACTCATGCCGAGTTACTGGTAGAGTAGAGTATGCAGCTAACAATTTTTGTGTTCGATCTAAAATAGCTTAGCTCTACAATGTTCCCAAATTTTAAATCCTTAGCTCAGAGAGCAAAAGCGGCAAGAACTCCTTGAACGGGATCATCGTCGTGTAAGCCAAGCAAAGGCAAAGCGCCTGATGTATGAAGGCACCTCTTGGGCTAGTGACTTTTCGAAGACAATGACAGCCATCCCAAAGACGTCTGATGAGGGATCTCAAACAGATTATGACTTAAAAAGCCCGAATGATAGAAAATCCGTGAAAATCCCGGAGCTCTCATCAATTGGAACGAGCACAGACGCTGCGGAAATGACTGATTTTGGTGTCAATGTTCAAGCAGAGCTTTTCGTTCCTCCAAGCTCTGCGACCTTCCCGAAAGGGATTCGACCTGACATGACTGATAAAAACGTTGAAGCTCATCCCCAAACAGCAGAAGTCGAAACAAATACACCGAACGTTCAAGCGAAACCCGTTCGTGCACGTGATACCAAGGAGCAGGTCGAATCGCGGGAGTGGATACGATTTCTATTCAAAGCCAATCCAAACTGGGCTGCTCTACGAGTAGTTCCAATTAATAAAAATACTGGCATGGAGGACAATAGATATTACCTAGGTGAGAGAGAATCACTAATAGTAACTAAAAGTGAAACAAATCCACCAATTATTCATCCATTGACTGGGAAACAACTGAAGAGAAAATTAGAAACATTCACGATGATGGAGAAAGCAATTCGGTCAACGAAGTCAGCGCACGCTTAGCCAGAAAGCGAGGGGGATGAGCTAGAAGAGCTTGACATATCGCTTAAAGATTGAAGACTCGATAATATCTATTTTGCTAACAAAGCGGTTCCACAACGTCTGACAATGAATATGCCAAGCTCAAACTTTTCTGGATTATTAAAAATAATAAAGAATTTCTAGAATCAAATGGCTTATCTAAGAGTATCGAACCTGTTTTACAAAGAACAACCAACTCAGCAAAAGTTTCTCACGAGGTATATGTATGGGTAGATCCTACTACTATTAGAGTTTATGACAAAAAACCAAGCGACCTCATCCATCAGTGTTAAAACATATCGATTGGCGATCAACGCTGAATACGTTTCTAGACATAATCGAGGGTAGAGGGTTGAAGATTGCTCTAGTAGGTAAAGCGGACAAGGTATTGACACCAAACACGTATGAGCAAGCCACTGATGACGTCGAAGCTCGTCATGGCGTTAAAACAGGTCCCAATGAAGACATGGATGGCAACATGTCAATTTCTGATAGCGAAGCTAAGCAGTTCATAAGCGAATACTTTCAAGAGCTTATTGATAAAAATGTTGAGATTCCATTTCGCTTGAGGCCGATTGTAGATTCTAAAACAGGGATTCAAACCCATGTGGGCTATTATTTCGGTGAGCCCATGCTTCGTCGTCCACTTAATATTAGAAATGCGCAACACAAATCACTCTCCGGTACAGCTTTGTCTGACTTAATGAAGAACATGAGGTGGATGGATACCTTCGAATCGCTGCTAAATGGAATGGAGGATGTATACAAAGCTGTGTCAGATATAGATGGTCCGAAAACTGATGCGGAGACGAGGACGGAGGCGAACATTATTCAGAATCTCGAGATATTACGCGCGGTCATTTTCAAAAATGCTGTTGATATCAAGCAACCAAGGCCTGAAGCATATGATTACGACGAAACATTGCAAAAGCTGCATGATGAAGCGGAAGCCGCGTTTCAGGTGTATGGAGAAGCTCAGAAGAGGTTTGAGACAGCTCAAAACGCAGCAAAAATGTCTAGCTCTAAAGCAAATAAGTCAGCGCTCAAGGCAGCAAGATCAGCTTTGAAAGCTACTAAGGCTGTCTATTCGTTGAAGTTGAAAACATACACTGAAATGGATCGTCAGAAGGAGGAGGAAGAGGAATGGGAGCATGCTGCCTTTCGCGCCCATGCCACCCGTTCGGGTCTAAAAGGTCGTGGGTTGAGGGGTGCTGGGGTGGCTCCACTTGATGGTGTGATCAGGCGTGGTCGTACGTACAATCTCAACGAGATCCAGGGACTAGCTACACCTAGCGCATACGTCTATCGTCAGTTGGGGAGTAAGTACATCCGTCTACCGGATCTAGATGCTAAAACGCTTGTGATAGTGCAGCCATATCGACGAAAATGCGGTCCTCCGTGTAAAATCAGCGATAACCTGCAAAAATGATCAGGACTCTGGTATATAAGCAACACATCGATCAACCGTCTTATGATAAGCTAAATATCGACGATAAAAAGCTATTTAAGGAGATTCTATCCATCACACACCTACAGTATAATTTTCACGACAAGCTCGAGGACCCGTTAGAGTCTCTTAAAGCAGAGTATGACAAACTGAAGGGGAGCTAGATCTAGGTAATGATAACCCAAGCATTATCAAGCAGCTCAAATCTCTTAGTGTAGATATGTACAGCAATCGACTTATTTCAGATTCAGAGTTTAAAGATATTATAACTCGTTTACTATAAACGAAACCAGAGATGTTCTTCTTCAATCCAAGAATTATATCCAGCTCGGGTGGACGCTATGGTGATAATGCCGATCTTAACCTCGCAGAGCTCAAAACTATCATGAAGAATCTGATCATCCACGAGCGACCCCAGCAAACACAGACAGCCGTATGGGCTACAGATCTAGATAAAACTATAAAGACAACCGATGCTGCTACGCAGACTACAGGAGGACGAGTGTGGGCTTACAAACCATCTCAAAAAGAAGGCTTCCGTGAAGACCTTCGCTATCTAACTGATAGTTACCTTAGAGCCACACAGAGCTTGAGTGGACGAGGCCTTAAGTTCTTTGATCTCTTCAAGGAGATGCTGAATCATCTGATATTGTACATTGATATCATCGGATAGTTGACAGAGAGTTTGCGGCAACTTCTTGAGCAATGAGTCCACGCTCCCGAATTGGCTTATTCTCGGATTCAATCCAGTCATAGCATTTCGGTTTTAGTCGATAGAGAGGCATTACATCATCGATTGTAGCCTCGACAATATCTTTTTTAACTCCTATCGCTCACTACGACCAGTTACTACAATTAACATATCCAGCGGATATAATGCTAGTCGCATATGAAACAGGGCCGAGCCATTGTACCATGTTGCTTGCTACCCTTGAACATAATACATGCCCCCGGCTGCATATGTAGTACTCGTAGTACCGCCCACGTGGAGATCAGCAAGAGGCGTTTGTGTGTTAATACCAACGCGTTTGGATGTAGTGAGGGTCATTAAGCGCTGGTTAGAAACCATCAGCCCCCAATTGTGGGCCGTGTAACTACCGAAAATGGACCATCACCGTTATTAGCTACTTGCAATTGTAATTTACATGGGCTAGAGGCCATATCAGACCATTGCTGGGCTACTGACCATATGCTACCCCATCTGCCCAAACATTGTGTCTCCTTTGACCGCTATCGGACCGTTAAATGAATACATGGCCCGTCGTAGTAGCTCGAATCATTGAAGCAGATACGAGATGTATAAGGAGAACTGTTGTTAGGAAAAGCAATATGCCATTCGTATTGCCCGCTTCCAGCCGTGTCGTCAAGTACAATCGAGCATCATTCGTCCTACCAAAGCACTGCATTATGTATAGACACCACCTGGGATGAGATGAATTCCGAAACTAGTATTCTGCTGAACTCTGCTAATTGTCTGAAAGCAGTCGATGTTAAAGCACTTAACAGTTGATGAATAGAGTCCTCCTGTGTTATTAATGAGGTTGAAGCCACCGAAACTGTTGGTTAGTTTAACTGGATATGGATTAGATGGATCTGCCCAAAGTTTTGCATTGGGGCCAAATACGATTCCGTTTGAATAGCCTGAGTCGGGAGAGACTGGTATAGTCAAACTATTAGAGCTATCGGCAGATAATACCCTATTAGCTTCCATAGTACCAATCGTTGATACATTGATGAGTGATGGTAAGCCCGATATAAAGGTGCTTAGATCATATGCGGTACCTGACTGATAGTAGCTAGTCGCATTAATGTAACAAGGTCCTATAAGCGAATAGATCTGCTTGATCCAGTCAGGTTAAGCGAACCATTTATCGTCAATCCTGTCAGAGTACCAGCGAGGTGATTCCTGACTGCGATGCTGTTGATAATGATCCTGTTAGAGTAGTTGCCGATAATGAATTGATACCACTTATACTACCTGTAGATGAAAGCACCAATGCACTATTATTAGTAGCCGTGCCTGGACTAACACCACTCAGGTAGGTTAGACGGTAGTCATTTTTGCCAATATATAGGGTCTGCGCGTATTTGTACGTTAGATACCCACTAGAATCCAGCGAAAGGTAGAAAGCGGGTTATAGGCTGTTGATATAAATGTCGGTTGTGGATAACTGAAACCACTCATGATCGATTTTGTCTAGAGCTATATAGATCAAGCGATATTATCAAACGATCATGGTCGCTCTTAGGCAGAAGTCAAGGATCCAAGCAGAGCTAGAGGAACGGAAGCCTGCGACCTTCCCGAAGGTGATACAAGCAACGAGACTTCGCTTATTCCGGATTTCGGCGCATCACTGTCCAAAAAGTATCGCTCGGCTGGTATGGGTGATATCTCCGCTCTAGATATCAAAACTTTGTTTAGAATGGTGGTACTCGGACCCAGTTTTTCAGGCAAGAATAATCTCTGTTTGTATATACTCAAGCATTGTCCACATGTCTTCGCGCACTTAACCATCATTGCTCGCAACCCTCATCAGGAGCTGTATGAGTACCTTCGCGATAAACTGGATGGATTTGTCACATTTGCTGACCCAGATTTACCTCCCAGCGTCGACCAAGTACGACGAACCCTCTAAGTTCGAACAAGCCTGAGCTTGTAATCATAGATGACTACAACAACGATAAACTACTGCAGAAGAACATATTTTCACATTACTTCACTCGCGGAAGGCATTTCAAATTGAGTACCATTTTCTTAAGTCATAGCTATTTTGCAACCGATAAGATGATTCGCTTGAATGCAGAGTATGTAGCGATCCTAAAAGCAAATTCAAACGTGATTTGCAAATGGTTGTCAAAGACTTCAATATAGACGGTCTAAACGATCGTAATATCATGACAGCATATAACAAAGCCACTGGGCGAAAAGGACAGATTCTCTCGTGGATTCAGTCAAAGGTCAGCTCCGCTACAATTTTGATCAAGTTGTAGATCTCAATCAGTTATGAGTAATTCTTATTGATCAGTCAGAATTATGGCTCTTATCATATACAGCGAAGATGGCAAGCTTTTTGAAAATCGACAGTACCAATCTTGTACAGGATGGGTACAATTCAACGTGGCGCTACTCGTTTCCTGGTTCGGCGGCCGATTTCCGTGATGTAGCCTGCGCTATTCAATCCATTAGCCTGTACAACAGTGAGTACAACATTGATTCAATGCAGTTCCAGAACACCACCTTCAAGGTTGAAATTCCTACAGCTGGAACTACTTCCACGGTCAATATTAGTCTACCTGATGGCTATTACAAGTACTCTGATATCAACAGAAGCATTCAAACCGCTCTAATCAACGCTGGTGCCTATCTCATCGATCCTTCCGGTAATAATGTTTCTACATCCAACTAAACGAGAATAGTGTCTACTACGCTGCACAATTTGATTTTAGCCCAACGCCAACGACTCTACCGACTGCCGGAGGTACTTGGGTACGTCCAGCAACAGGTTTATACTCATCTGGTGGTACTGGGCTACCTACAACTACTCGAGTTCCTCGATTAATAATTGATAATGCTGCTTTTGGATCAGTAGTAGGGCTTTCGGTAGGCACATATCCAGCAGCTTCTTCAACTGTCGCAAGTGCCCAACTATCGAACACCATTCCGCAAATTCATCCTACCAGTTCATACATCGTTCGTTGTGATCTAATCAAAAATGAGTATGTCGTATCGGGTGATATTCTATCTGCTTTTGATCGAGGTGATGCAGATATTGGTCAGCTAATTACCTATAAGCCGTCTCAGTATGCTTGGATGAACTGCCACAATGGTTCGAGAACAACTATCACAATTAGTATCTATAACCAGAACGATAAGAAAGTGAAATTTCGAGACACTTCTGTTTCGATCATGCTCCTACTGAGACCTAAAAAATAAAAGCAGGTGCCTATGTTTTTTGTTTGTTTCAATGCCTATAATCTAAAACTGCCACCGGCATTACCCTTACTTCTCATAGCACGCAGCTTAGCCATGTGATCTTTGGCCTCCTGCGACCCCTTAGTGAATTTGATGGGTCTAGCCTTCTTAACTGGAACGCCAACTCCATAACGACGACGGACTTCTCCTCGAATCGATTTGATGAGATCCGAATGTTCAGGTTTGGTCGCCTTACTCAGTAGATATTTCTCTCCGACATCGACAGCATCAGTAAGAATACCCTTTCGTTTTGTGTAAGCGAGAGCACGTTTAGCACCTTTCTTTACATCGGACATTGATATACGACCACCTGCGTTACCCACGTCGCTATCGTCATCATAAATACCGATACCTGTCATCGATTTAATTGCAGCTCTGGCAGGGATCGCGCCTTGGGGTGCTCCTAGAGCGGTAGCGAGAGCAGGAACAGCTGCATCGGCAACGCGAGACAAAATACCTGAGTCCTTAGCGAGCTTGAAAATTTAATGGCTCCCCAAACCTTTCCCCAAATACTCGCCCCATGCATACCACCACCTTGCATATGCTTGAATGGATAGCGAATCTCCTTCTTCGTGATAAGAAGACGCGTTCCCTTACCAGATTTACGAGCTCGGAGGGCTTTTGCGTACGATTCGGGGTGAAGATGGAGCGTAGCACCGGCCCCGCTTAACTCATCTTTGGAGAGTGATAGCGTTCCGGTCTTGAAAGCTCGCTTGAGCTTTGACTCAGGAACATCACTGGCGATAGCTAATTCGCGGTACATTGTAATATAACCTATATTTGTTGAGCTAAATAATTTCTATTATAGAATAGTCAAATTGAGGTCTTTCATCTTGTCAAATACCTCCGGTTTCTTATGTTGTTTGGAATATAACCAGAGCATACACCATATCCCACAGTAGTCGCCATATGTCCCTTGATGCTGTTTGCTATTGTATTTGCTAATACCATACCTGGTTGGAGGACCTTCTCCCATTGAATCAATAATATTGTCCGTTGTGGACGCATGTCCAATGGCTACATTCAAATTTGGCGTTCTGAGTAGAATCAAATACGAACCTTTCTTAGGGAGTCGTTTCTCAATTTTGTAGATTCAAAAATGTTATCCAAATGTACTTGTAATCTATTCGCTAGCTCGATGAGGTCTTGGTCGCTGG